>JAJLSM010000023.1:0-251077 GCA_030567595.1 Kuraishia piskuri
ATGCTGATCGTGGATTTGCTTTTGTTAATTGTTGCCATTGCTGATTGTCATCATTAATTGCCAATTGTCGTTGTCAATTTCGAGTCTTCCCTGAGATAACCAATATTGTAATTGGCAAAGAGAGCGAGAGTGAAAGAGAGAAAGAGAAAAAGACACCGTGACAACTATCTGCAATTGAAAACCGGCATTACTTGGTTCATCACAGAGAAGCATCGAAACGACACATTGCGGTACACGATTCAGTGAGGTGCATCAAAAATAACCCATATCCCATCTACAATGCTCTCCGACAAGGAGCTCTTTGAGCTGAACAAGAAGGCTGTGACGGAGGGGTTCAAGGTGAAGCCCCGGATCAACTACAACACCGTGGGCGGCGTGAACGGTCCACTGGTGATCCTGGAGAATGTCAAGTTCCCCCGTTACAACGAGATCGTCAACCTCACCCTTCCAGATGGCACCGTGAGGGCCGGCCAGGTGCTCGAGGTGAGGGGCACCCGTGCCATCGTGCAGGTGTTTGAAGGAACCTCGGGTATCGACGTCAAGAAGACCCGTGTGGAGTTCACCGGCGAAAACCTCAAGATCCCCGTCTCGGAAGACATGCTGGGCCGTGTGTTTGACGGCTCGGGACGTCCCATCGACAACGGGCCCAAGGTGTTTGCAGAGGACTACCTGGACATCAACGGGTCGCCCATCAACCCGTTTGCCCGTATTTACCCGGAGGAGATGATCTCCACCGGTATCTCTGCTATTGACACGATGAACTCCATTGCACGTGGCCAAAAGATCCCCATCTTTAGTGCCTCCGGTTTGCCCCACAACGAGATTGCTGCGCAGATCTGCCGTCAGGCCGGCCTTGTGCGTCCCACCAAGGACGTGCACGACGGTCACGAGGAGAATTTCTCCATTGTGTTTGCCGCCATGGGTGTCAATCTGGAGACGTCGCGTTTCTTCAAACAGGACTTTGAGGAGAACGGCTCCCTGGAGAGAACCTCCTTGTTCCTCAACCTGGCCAACGACCCCACGATCGAGCGTATCATCACCCCGCGTCTGGCCCTCACCACAGCAGAGTACCTCGCCTACCAGACGGAGCGCCATGTGCTCACGATCCTCACCGATATGTCGTCGTACGCAGACGCCCTCAGAGAGGTGTCCGCGGCCCGTGAGGAGGTGCCCGGCCGTAGAGGTTACCCGGGTTACATGTACACGGATTTGAGTACAATCTACGAGAGAGCGGGCCGTGTGGAGGGCCGTAACGGTTCCATCACCCAGATCCCCATTCTCACGATGCCCAACGATGACATCACGCACCCCATCCCGGATTTGACCGGGTACATCACTGAGGGCCAGATCTCCGTCGACAGACAGCTGCACAACCGTGGTATCTACCCACCAATCAACGTGCTGCCGTCGCTGTCGCGTCTGATGAAGAGCGCCATTGGTGAAGGTATGACGCGTAAGGACCATGGAGACGTGTCGAACCAGCTCTATGCCAAGTATGCCATTGGCAGAGACGCTGCTGCGATGAAGGCCGTGGTGGGAGAGGAGGCACTCTCGATCGAGGACAAGCTTTCGCTCGAATTCTTGGAGAAGTTTGAAAAGACTTTTATCAGCCAGGGCGCCTACGATAACCGTACGGTGTTTGAGTCGTTGGACCAGGCGTGGTCGTTGCTGCGTATCTACCCTAAGGAGATGCTCAACAGGATATCGCCCAAGATCCTCGCGGAGTTTTACGACAGAGACAGAGGCGTTGAGGAGGAGAAGGTGGATCTGGTGGAGGTGTAGGTGTAGAGTCAGCTTTGTAGCACAAGCGGGCGGCGTACGCCCGCTTATTGGTGCACTGAACCGACAAACAAGCTGCTGGAATGTGCATGCACAATCTATGGTGAAGGCCTTTATACAAGCTTGTCGTGACCAGCAGTTACAAGTACATGCATATGCATCTTTCGTTTCTTGACATTCGATGATGTTCCATGATGCATGATATTCCACTGGGTCTATTGTGCCTGCTCCGTCTATTGTGCCTACCTTGTCTATTGTGTGTGTAATCCAGTGTGCAAGTGTGCCTATACAGTGCTCCATCCATAAATTCAGCGCTCATCAACTCTCCGGCATTTGTCTCCGTTTATAGAGTTTATCATTTTTGTCATAATATATCACAAGCACTTATATCATGTATGTTCCGTGATCCAAACACTAGCTGTATTCTTGTTCTAGGTTCATTCCCACTTGACTTCATAACCCGCTGCAACACTGTCAAGACTTTCCATCACCGTCAACGAAGTCTCTTCACCGCGACATTCTATAACCTTCCATGGCTCTCCATGGCTTTCCAACCAAAAATCCATGAGTCCTTGTCTGCCTCCTGCATATGCACGCTGTCAACCCTACAGAGATGCTGTGATTTTCACTGGGGCGCTATTGGGAGCGATGCCCAGGACCCTGCACAAGCGTACACTGTCAGTCAGTCAGTAAGGGCACACACCACGCTCACCACGCACACTACCAGAGGGGCATAGCATAGGCTACGATAGCGGGAGAGCCCATTGTGCCGTCTGCCTGGTATGAACCCTGTAGGATTACCAGCAATGTGTTCTATGACCAACCTAGTGTACAGTGTATATTCTACAGTAGTTCAAAATAGAGCGCATTACAAAAATACTGAGAGTAAAACTCATCCAACTGTGTGACCCTTTGAGAGCACCTCCGACCCTCCAACCCTCTCCCCCGCCAGACTCTGCCATTCACCCGGTTAACCTAGCACCTCTACCCGATACCAGTCCACTTCCCCACCCTTGCATGACGTCATTCAATAGCCGCTGTTGATCTCGAGGACCGTTGCTGTCTTGGTATCATTGCGAGCGGTGTGCATTAATATTTTTCAGAGTGTTGTGCCATTACTGTTCAATGGATTAGTATGTTCTGATATCTCTGCCGAAAATCACCTCCTTTCACATCCATCCCAGTATCGAACACCATTGCGCCATCCATCACGCGTCAAAACAACATAGGCCATCATTTGCTTTGCCATCTTTCGTCATCATTGACTATCATTACTTCCTTCACCACCACCCTTCACCACCTTCAAGACGCAGTACCATACCCCTCTTTGACCCCTCCATCACATCCACCACTACTCGACCATTGCATTCACCCCATAATTGGCCAGCTACCATTGGCCTGGTTTTATTCACCGCACTAATTGGCATTCTTTGGACGAACACATTGGATTCACTCATTGGACCCACACATATTGGTGTGTCACTTATCTCCAGCGCGGCTCACCACATTGGATCCATTTTGGCCATTTCAAGTAACACCCTGAGTTTCCACACCTGTGCGTCCGTTTCCGCTCCCACACCTCCATTCATTACCCCGCTTCTGTATAGTCTTGTTCACAATATATTACATTCACACTTACGGCTGCATAGTTGCATATCCCTGCATACAAGGAACGCTACAAGGAACAGTTCAAGGAACAGAACAAGGAGAACACAGCGTAGCAGTGAACCAAGACAAAAGAGTGCAAGTGAGTCAGCAAAAACATACAAGCAAAACGATCCCATAACGATAACCACAACAATATCCTATGCATTCTAATACCCAGGGAACTCGATCCCTGTTGGATCTCCCTCCAGAACTCACTCTGAAACTGCTCAAGCTGTGCCCGCTGGAGCTGCGCTCCACATGCAAGCATTTCTACATCATGTACAATGAACTCTATTACGAGCGGCTGCTGGACGAGTTGGGTCCCGAGGGCCTAAAAAACGCCTTGGCTGCATACGCATTGCCGCATGTGGTTAAATACGTGAGAAGCTTCGACTACTGGAGGGGTACACTGAGGAAGATGCTTGCCGAGAACTATAATCTGCCGGAGTTTGACGAGAACGACTACTACGAGTACACAGACGAAGAGCCGCCCGCAGGTTTCGGCAGCTCAGCCAGTCTAAGCGGGTTGCATAATGCGCCGGCATTCAGAAACGTCAACTATCAGGCTACAGGGGGTGCAGGGGGTGCAGGGGGTGTCACCCACCAATCGCCGAGTGCGAATAATATAGGAGTTGCAAGAAGTTCAGAAGAATCAGTTCCTTCAACACCAGCAGCAACATCTATAGCACCAACACCCGGAACACCCACACAAGGAACACCCACAAATGGAACACCCACAAATGGAATACCCACACACGCAACATCAACCCACACATCCACAACACCTTCTGTAGGTACCTCGTACATGAGAAGACGCCGGAGCGTGCAGAGTGGAGGGATTAGACGTAGGAATAGCTCGATGAGTGTCAGGCAGAACATCGGGTTGCGGCCACGAAGGGTGAGGCCGGAGTTTTTGGAACGTGCTCCTCTGGAGACGTTCAACTACCAGTGCATTCGTGACTCGTGGAAGTTGGTGTATAGCCTGCTGAAGAACCGTCGCCTGTTTGTAGAGTACTCCGACTACCAGGTGGACGACTCCCGCAATAGATCTCGGGAGTGGCTGCAGGTGGACCAGACGTATTTGCTTTACTATAAAAAGACCGTGGCTCTCACGCCGGACGTGTACAACCTGGCTGTAGGGATCATCGTACAGAACGCCATGGGACTGGGCACCGTCAAGTTCCAGGTGGTGGATCATGCGTCGGGCAAGGAGTTGCTCACGTATTATCCTCCCACCAACATTAAGGAGATGATTCCCCAGGACAAGTTTTCGCTGCTCGACCTGGGGGACTTTAAGATCCACCCCCGTGAGCCAACACATACCCTGCACGAGGTACATGAGGATATGCACGCCGCACAGGAACACGTAGGCCCTGCTGATCCAAACGACCGCTCAAATAACCTCGTCCTGGTCGATATCATCCTAGAGGAGACTGGATTACTGCTCAAGTCGGGCTTCAGTATTTGCTTTATCGATATCAATGCTTATCCTGGCGAGGATACTTACTATTCGTCGGACAGTACCGATGAGAGCTATGGCAATGCAGGCAGTTATGGAAGCGCTGCAAGTGTTGGCAATGTTGGCAATGTTGGCAATGTTGGAAGCCTGCGCCGATCATCTTCCATCACCAACAACACCATCACAACACATCTGCGGGCCAATCCTAATCCCCGGGGCAAGAACTTTGCGTCGGTGGTGCGTAGACATCCTGGTGCCCGCAAGGAGTGGCTCTTCTGGACGATCGACAACCAGGCACCTGTGCCAGATAGCGTGATAAACCTACTGCTGCGCAACTGCTACAAGGCAATAGGCAAAGGGCTTCAGTATGAGCTTTGTCGCGGGTCGCTAGGCATGCTGGAGAGGGGAGGGTTGCGGGGTGCAACGTCCCAAGGGTTCTCGGGGTTCATCGACAACATCCAGCTGGAGGAGGACGAGGGCGAGTACGACTACGTCGAGGACATTGCCAACCACAACAAGAACTTCTACTATAGATACAACAGTGAGGGGGAGGAGATCACGAGGAGCGTGAAGCACATGACGGCGTTCGACAGGAGAAGGTGGTTGGTGCGTAATAACAGCTATACTAAGGATGAACAGGTGGATGAGCAGGTGGATGGGCAGGAGGAGGCAGAGGAGGAGGTTTCTGCAGTGAAGAGTGGTGGTGGGTCGTCGATCCACAGCAAGACTGTGGAGGAGATTGAGGCCGAAAAGGATGAGTTGTACTGGCGTGAGGCTCCTCTCAAGTGGAAGATGCCAACGTTGTTTGAGTTGTAGGTATGTAGTTATTACATAAATGCGATAGATACCGTGGAGATGTTGTAAGAGTAGATCAAGTATGATGTAAGTGCAACCTGATATGGGAACACGAACACACTCATAGGTGTCCACTCAAAGGGTTGCGCTTGATCTAGAGTGGTTGCTATAGCGACTCAAATGTTAAGGAGCTAGAGGTTGACTTGGGGTTTAACGGTGGAACCCAACGGTCAGTCAACATAACTCGTTGGTGTCACCCTTTAATTCAAAGTTGTTGTCAGTCCTTTCCATTCTACAGTTCACTCCGATCTTAACTTCCTCGCATTCTAGTACAAAAGACATAAATACAATAAACATATACAAACAATATTCCAATTTTAACTATTCCTATTTTAACAGTACTTTCACAATATTTTCACCTTGAAACACTTGGATGAACGGTCTCACTCCAGCCGTCAAGCCCCCTCGGCTCTATCGGCACTCTCATACAACAAAGACAATGCCTTTGAAACCTGGGCTCTGGTGCCCGTAATGGTAAACCTCCTCTCGCCATCCACATCCTCAGCATCGATGGCAATGGTTGCACCAGAACTCCGCCTGATATCCTGGATACGAGCGCCCCTGCGCCCTATGAGCACTCCAACGACATCGGAGGGGAAGTTGACCGTCTCGGTGGAGACGGGTGATTGGTCGCCTGCACTCCCAGTCGCAGTACCGGCGCTGTTACTGCTACCAGCGCTACCAGCGGCTGTTTCGTGCCTTGATCTGGAAGGCCCTGCCCTCCCGTTGGGGTCTGAATGCTTGGCTCCAGGCACATAGTACACCGCCTTCGTTGCCGAGTGCCAGTCCTCCAAGAGACACCTGGCAATCACCTCCACGGCCTGTGCCAGCTTTGAAGGGACACCCTGGATCTCAACGACACGCTCCGAGGAGCCGTGCAGAAAGTCCTTGGAGGCCACCATACGGATATCGAAGGAGTTCTGGATCGCACGGATCCGCACTCCTTGCAGCCCGATGAGCGTGCCCATCTGAGCGTGTGGGATCAGCAGTCTCAGGCTCGTTGTTTCGTCGTAGAGAGGGTCGTCTTCGCCCAACGGAGGACACAGGTGCTTCAGGGGGAAGAAGTTATACACGGTGTGGCCTCCAGGGAGCTTCTGGGCGTCAGCCAGGGCGTCGGCAAAGCGGCCCAGGGCATCCGAGACGTGCTCGATGGTGCCGCTCACGGTGAGGATACGGTCGAAACTGCCCTCGACGAGCTTGGACACGCCAGCCTTGACATCGGTGTGGTTACGGATTTGCGAGATGCAGTCACCGTTCTTGCCGATGACAACGCCTGCCTCCTTGCGGGATACGAGCACACGGAAGGTGATGAGAGCGGCAGCGGTTTCCTCTGTAGAGGGAGGGAAGGGGGAGGGTTCAGAGGGGTCTACCGAGATCGTGGGGTCCACGGTGTCCACGGTGTCCACGTCTACAGGGTCTGCTGAAGATTCTACAGGTTCTACTGTGGAGTCCTGAGCATTCTGAGCATCTGAGGAGTTTACAGCATCGTTAGAGGTGTGGGAGGGAATGGCCGAGGCAGCCATTGGGGACTCTGTGGCAATTGAGTCGGACATGTCGGACATGGTGGGAGTTATCAGAGGATTGGAGGGGTTAGATTGAGTGGTGGGAGTGATCAGTGGTGGGAGTTATCAGAGTGGGTTGGGGGTGATCAGATTGAGTGGTAGGGGTGATCAGTGGTGGGAGTGATCAGATTGAGTGGTGTAGGTGGCCAGAGTGGAAGTGGGAGCAATAGTATCTCTAACTTGTGAGTTATGCTCTGCGGTGGGTCAGAGTGTAGGTGATGGAGCGTAGCAATGAGATGGTGCGTGGGGTGCGTGGGGTGAGTGGGGAGGTGAGGTCGGGGAGGTGAGGTCGGGGTGGGGTCGTTACACAACGACTGGCAATAACGATGCAAACTAAACAGCAACAGCTTCACAACAACGGCCAATGGTACACTTTGAGAGAGATGTTCAAGTGGTGTAAACTCAAAGTTCAAATGCTCTGCCCAACTCTCCAACTGTCCAACTGCCCGGCTCACACATTTCTCCCCCGGTCAACCTGGGCCGACGCGCAGCGTGGGGTGCGCAGCGTCCCATGGCGGAACTGAAAAATTTCCCTTGCTGGGCTACCGCAGGGCGGCCGCAGGTGCGCGCACGGAGAATGCAAAGAGGTGCAATGGCAGGCAGATGGCACGTCGTACCGTAGGGGAGTGGGTGTGACACGGCGGTTTGCAGGGCGCAAGGGAGGGCGCCCGGTTGCTGGACCGTAAGGAGGGACGGTAAGGATGGACGGTAAGGATGGACCGTAAGGAGGGACCGCAAGGATGGGAAGCGAAGTAGTTGAGTGAGTGGTGGGCAATTAAAACTGCCTGGTTGCACTATAGCACGGGAGGTGAGGAGGATGGCAGACTGGCGAGCAGTAGGAGGGGTCAGAAGGATGGAGTAGGAGGGTCGCAGGAGGAGGGTCGCAGTAGGAGGGTCGCAGAAGGAGCGTGTATTGGGTGTAGGACGTGAGGTATCGCGTAGGATAGAGATGGAAAGTATGTGTTAGTGTAGTATCTTTATGCAAATATATAATATATAATAATAATTTAAATATATGAGAATGTTTATATATATGAAAAAACTTGTCTACATATGAAGGTGCTACATAGATGTGTAAATCGTGAACATAACTATATGAAGGTGCTACGTGGATGTATGAATAGTGAACATTTTATACGAATCTGTAATAGTGAGTGCGTTGTGAGTGTGTTGTGAGTGTGTTGTAATCTCCAAATATATAAATGAAGTGTTTATATAATGCTTACGCCTCTCGGAGCATATGTGGTAACATCATATAGGAAACCAAGAGAAAAGCATAAAGATAAGCCAACAGACGGGTATTTTGACCTTCCATGCATATGCCTGCACCACTTGCATTGCAAAACTATAAAAGGACTACATAAGGTTGCATTAAGATTTGTATTCAAGATTGTATTCAAGATTGTATCCAAGGTTTGCATTAAGGTTTGCATTAAGATTTACATTCATTTAGAATTTGTATTTCAAATTTTTTCAAGATTTGGTATTCTCCTACTCCCTCTCCATTCTCAGTGCTGAATACCTCAACTCGGCTGGTGATCCATACCACAGCGAAGCTAAGCAGCATAAAGGCAGATATAGAGAGACGCAGTGCACGTACCCGAGTAGGTTGGAGCAGGTTGCAGGCAGTAAGACAGTAAGGAGACAGTAGGTTGAAGGCAGTACAAGTAACTAGGGAGACAGTGTGGTTGAGAGTGTGGTTGACATAGTGTGAAGTAAACACAGTATGGTAGACAACAGCAATTAGCCCACGTAGTGCAGTACACGTAGCAATGTAACACACTGTTGCTCTGTATGACACACCGGTTGACCCGGTTTTACCGGTTGACCTGCTTGAACTGCTTCACCTATTTGACGCATATTGATCGCACTCAGAAAAGCGCTGCTGCACTACTCGCCTGCCAACTTTTATGTGATCCTCTCACTCTCTCACCCTCTCACCCTTTAATCCGTCCCTGGCATATCCCATGCTCGCCATTACCCTGTGGTGCTGCTATTCATGCAAGATTACTAACCTATGCAGTACTGATTTCTTCAGGACCCAGTTGTACACACTATCGAGGCCACACTTGAGCCGTTAACTAACCTTCGAAATATTACAAAATACATCCATCATACCTCTCTATACTTATAATATTTATCAACCTTCCAACCCTCACCTTCTAACCCTCACCCCTTAACCCCATACCACCCAATCCAGTAATTTCCCCGACTCTCGTATCCCCTCGTACGCAGTTGCCGCACGACCTGCATTAGTGCCGAAAACGGCTGCTGCACTCCCTAACCGTTGGCTCCTTGGCACCTCTGACATGCTGACATACCGTCCCCCCCCACAACACCAGAACAAAATATTCCACCTGGTGAAAAGTTGCTTCCAGAAGTTAGACCCGTTAGGACCGTGTGCATATTTCCCCGACATTTGGCCGCTCATACCTGCCGTACACCATGCACTGACTAATTGTACATCACCGTCTGCATTGATACACATTGATACATATCCATAGATAGTGGTAGATAGTGGTAGACACTCGTAGATTACCACAGACACCACCGATAAATATCACCCATCACCCACAGACACCACTGCAAGAGAGATATATAACCAAGGGTTCTTCCACATATCACATCTCGTCGATACTCAGTGATCCTCAAGATCAACTTCCATCACCACTCTTCGCAGTCACGTCACTCTCAGCAATCACATCACTCTCAGCAGTCACATCAATCACAACCATGAGTACCTCCGAACAGAGTACTGACACACAAAGTGTCGATCTGCCGAAACCTCTTGAGGTGGAATCCCCATCGAGGTCCCAAGACCTGGCACGCACATTCTCCTTGAACCCTGACCTTGCAGACCTTAATAGCATCTCAAGGCACGCTTCAAGGGTCAGCCATCTGTCGAGGACCAGCCATGGAAACGCATCCGCAGATCACGAAGAGGATGAGGGAACAACCACAAACTACACAGATTCCACCGACAAGGAGGACCCCAACCTGGTGTGTTTTGAGGAGAACGACCCCTTTGACCCCTTCAGCCTGCCCACCTGGCGCAAGTGGCTCATCGGGATCATCCTCTCCTTGACCTCCTTCAGCGTCACCATGATGTCCTCGGCCTGGTCACTGGCAGCAGATCATGTCGCGGAGCATTTCCATGTCGACTACGAGGTGTCGGTGCTCGGAATTACCCTCTTCATCTGGGGGTTGGGAACTGGTCCCCTCTTTCTAAGTCCCATTTCTGAACACCACGGTAGAAAAGTCACCTATATCGTAGGTCTAAGTATCTGCGTAGCGTTCGAGTTCCTCACCTCCTTCTCCCCAAACCTCGGTGGAATGCTCTTTGGCCGGTTCATGAGCGGTTTCTTCGGCTCTGCCTTCTTGGCTGTCGCCTCGGGCACTTTCTCCGATATGTTTAGGAGAGAGGAGATCGCCCTGCCCCTCATGATGTATAGCATCTCTCCCTTCCTGGGACCATCTCTGGGGCCCACCATCTCGGGCTTTATTAACAGCTCTCGCCTCTCCTTCAGGTGGACCTTCCACGTGCTGCTGATCTTCTCCGGGTTTCTGCTCTGCATGATCATCATCCTCGTGCCAGAGACGTATAAGCCGTTGAAGCTCAAACAGAAGGCCAAGAAGCTCAGAAAGGAGACTGGCAACCAGGAGCTTTATGCTCCCTTGGAAAGGATCGATGTGACGCTCTTCCAATCGGTGGTTCTCTCTTCGAAGAGGCCCATCCTCCTCTTGGCAAAGGACCCCATGATGCTCGCCCTCTGCTTCTACACAGGGCTCGTCCTGGCCATCGTCTACCTCTTTTTCACCGCCTTTCCCTACATCTTCGCTGTGACGTACAACTTCAACACCTGGCAGCAGGGCCTTTCCTTTTTGGGGCTTGCCGTCGGCATGGTGGTATCTTCCCCCATGGTGATTGTGTTTGAAAAAGTGTACTTCAAGCTTGTCGAACGCAATGGGGGCGTTGCGGAGCCCGAGTTCCGACTTACTCCCCTCATTGTTGGTGGCTTCGTCGTGCCTCTGGGTCTATTCATCATTGGATGGACATCTTACAGACATACCCATTGGATGGGTCCTATCATAGGCGGTGGTGTCTATGGATTGGGTACGTCCTGGGCATTTTCAGGTATCTTCACATACACCGTGGATGGCTACCGGCTGTACGCGGCCTCCGCCATGGCTGCCAACTCGTTTGTCAGATCCTTCATGGCAGGCGTGTTCCCACTCTTTGGCCTCCAGATGTATGAGCGGCTGGGAATCCACTGGGCTTCCACACTCTTGGCATTTTTGGCCATTCTGATGATCCCATTGCCGTTTTTGTTCTTCAAGTATGGAAAGCAGTTGAGGAGTCGCAGTCCTTATGGCTGGACGAACTGATGTGTTGCATTTTAATAGCATAGAATGGATACCTAAGATACTGTATAATGGATTATAATGTACGATTAAATTCTCTAAATGCTAATTATACCTCCCCGACCTATTACACCATCGACTCAAAGCGCCTCTCCTCTTTATCTTCGTCAACTGCAGAATCACCAGACATCTCATGGGTTGAGGAAAACCAGCCAAGATAAATGTCATGTGGAAACTCATATACCAACGAAGACACTAGACAAAAACACGTCACCAGAATAAGGCAAACGGAGTAGATGGCTCCCATCACTCTGAATGTTTCCAGGTTAAATTCGTCGTAGAGTTTGGTCTGCGAGATGGACATAGTACCGAGAGGGAAAGTCATTGCCCAAAAGGCCTTGGTGAACCTGTGCTTCAACCCCCTCTTCAAGATGGAGCTCACCGCCTGGAATGTGAAGAAATAGCCCAAACTCAAAAGGAATAGGCATGCCACAACCGAGCCCAGATAAAATACCTGGCTGCTAATGATGGCAACTGTCTCATTGGGCACCATTCTCTTCAGTGGAGATTTGCCGTAGTTGTCCAGCAGGTAGGAACCAATGTTGATGCCTTGAATGAGGATGGAATAGGCCCCCTGCCCCATGATACCCACAGGAACAAAAGTGGTGAAGATCGCTGCCTTTGGTGGCAGTTTGTGCACATATAGCTTCCACGTATAGCTGGAGACAATGGGAATTGCAAGACCCACCGCATTGCACCACATGAGAAAGCACAACACACTCTGAACGAGCTTCATGTTCTCGGTGGGCAACCTGTCGTAGAAGAGGGAGCCACAAGAAGAAGCCACCATGAGGGCCACCACGGGCAGAAGAAGGGTGGCATTAAGACCATGAACTGGGTCTATAGGGGCTTTGGAAAAAAGAACAAATGTGATGATCCAAGCAGAGTAAAGACTCAGAGCAACGTCGACCCACCACATCACATAGAGGAAGTAGATCCATCTGGGCGACCCGTGCACCGTGAGGAACGTGGCCATGTTGATCAACGTGGCCAGGCCCATGGGGTAACACCCAAGAAAGACGGCAGATTTTGCTTCCAGCATGAAGCTCCAGCTGGGATAGAAAACGGCGTACTTGAGAAAGAAGAGGATCGTCAAGAGCACCAGCAGAAGTACGTCTATGACAAACACTATTATACCACACACTTGCAACCACTCGGCTGGGTATGGGAAATTGTACAACACGCAAGCAGTCACTCCGGTACCCATGGTGCTGACGAACCAGGCACAGTCGAAGTCTTTGACCAGAAGTTCCTTTGCCGATTTGACAGCGGCAACCACAGATTGTCTGCGAGAAGGCGTAGTAGAATGGGCCTGGGACACGGCAGTGGGCGTTTCGCTCAACAACACACCACCCACATCTGATTGGGAGCTATTAAGTGCGTTAGAAATCTCCATTGGCGTCCCCTGAGGTACCGCACTCGTGGAGTTATTGTCAAGATATGATTCGCGAAAGAGGGACATGATATGGTATGATATGACAACTTATGGTTGAATGCTGATTACAATTGATGATGTTTATCGATTACAGCCAAACCAACACCACAACTTTATATATATATATACTTGTAACCTCATCATCTAAGTTCCTGCCAAGGCCTTTGACACCGTGCATGAGCACGGCTCAGCCCTAGAGAATACATGCATGAACATGCATGAATATGCACGAGAATGCATGAAAACCAAAGGCCGCCTCCCGCCCCCAGCTTAAACGGTCATGCATCATGCATGTTGGCGGGTTTCGGACTATGGAGTGATGCACAAAAGAACGCACAACGGCCATGACACCGGGGAGAACACACCGCTTGACAAATATACTTCCATGCGATGCCATGGAAGAAGGCTGAAAATATGCAAGATCGACAGGCATATCCCGTCTATGCAGGGGGTGTCCAGGCAAATGGATCAATGGGTATAGACTGGATGCGAGATAAGACGGATAAACGGGATGGGTGGGATAAAAGGGATAGATGGAATACAAGGGATGATGGGTGGGATATTGGTGGGATGGTTTGTAACTAATGTGTGAAAGAATCCGTGGAGTGGATTATGCATGAAGAATGTGCGTAGTGGATGACTCGTGAAGAATCAGTGGGGTAAGATGGTGGAATGGGAAGTCGTAGAAAACTAATGAAGAGAATACTTTTCTTGGCACACCAACAGGTGAGTTCTGCTCAGAGAGTCAGGAATTAACTTCAGAAAATAGCCTGGAAAGAGTCTCGGAATACCTCATGGAGCCCCCATTGACCGGTGCGTGTATGCGTTGTGGATACTGAAGAATGTCACACTGAAGTGACAATCTGCAGCTCACTATCGAGGTACCGCACTTCAACTATTGGGATATCCACTTTGCCACTTCAAGTTTGGAACATTACTTCGACTGGAACTACCACTCTCAACATTGGAAAAACCATGCTGCTTACAATCAAATGCTACCCATACGCCAGCCTTCAAGTGGCTCGTGCTGTTTGCATAACTCATAAATTCATTGACAAAACTACCAGTCACATGTCTTTCCAATAGACGCCGACAACTCCTCCAACAGTTGCTTATCGGTGTCATCAAAACCTGCCAACTCCAAACAGTCGATGTCCAGCACGCCTCTCAGCACAGGCAGACCATCCTCCCCTTTGCTGACTATAGGCACCACAATCTCGCTCTTGGTCTCACCATCGCACGCGATATGTCCAGGAAACTCATCTACGTTCACCACAACCTGCGTTTCTCTGCTCAACGCGGCGGCCCCGCACACTCCCTTGCCAATGGCTATGGTCTGGCAGGCCACTTTGCCTTGGAAGGGGCCAAGGATCAGCTGCTGGGGGGCCTTGGGGTCAACAACATAGAATCCGGCCCAGTTTACAGGCACTTTGAGCGAATGGTACGCATGCCACACCAAAGACGAGGCATTTGCAAGGTTACACACCCAGTTGGTCTCTTCCCCAGCCAAGGCAGAGTACGAGTCGATCACCTCCTGCAAGACCTGACGTCTGTCAGTCGAGGTGAATGAAGAGAACTCTGCATGGTGCTTTTCAGACATGTTAAAATATGGATCTCTAGATGTTCTAAGACCGTTCGCTTGCCATTTCTGCTTTCTTTCTAGTTGTCGTCGGTTCCTTTTATGTCAATTTTCATGGTACTGCTAATGTACATTTAGAGTGTACTGACCAATACGTATGTAGTGTGATGCACGACCCGTGCTAAAATATGCAGGAATTGGGGCTAAAATAACGCGCCTATCATATATATTAGATGGATGTATTATATACTATACGGATATATTATTGGCATGGTTATCATCTCTTATTATTTGATTTCACTCAGATCACCTCCATGCTTTTCTCGAAGCCTTTAATGCGTCCGATTCCCTCAAATTTCCTAGGGAAGGCTGTTTTGCCAATGTGTGCATTGACCCGGATCTTAACATCCTGGAAGATGACGAGGGCTTTGAAGGTTCCTGAACCTTTTTGCTGATGTTGTTTGTTGTGACTGATCTGGGGAGGGCTGACCCGCCCCTTGCTGTTGCAGAGGTCCTGAGGACGCTATTAAGTCCACCCTCCCTAGTAGTGGACCCCTGGGTTCCCTGTCTCTCGCCCCTCTTGGTAAACTCGCTCAAATTTCCTCTTGAGGAGGAAGACACCAGCCTTGAGAAGAGGTTCTGCTGAGAAACGGAGTCTTTGATCTTTGAAGACGGTGATCTCAATTGCAGAAGCGTTCTCAGTGGGCTTTTGTTGCCTCCAATTGGCTTACTCGATGAATTTACGGAATGCTCACCTATAGAAGTGACCGAACTCACCTGGGACCGCAGATGTGAGCCTCTCTGTGGAGCACTTTGTAAAACACTTCGTGAAGTGCTGCGTGTTATAGTGCTTCTATGCACCTCCTCGGCCTGGCCCATGTTGGTTCTCCTTCTCTTGGTGGCTCCTCCCAGTTGTGCTGCTCCGTGCTTTCCATTACCAGATGTAGATGCGCTTGTAGTCTCCTCTTCCACCACCTTCCTGCTCATCAGGCTGCTGTTTGGTCTGCTGTTCTCCTTATTCATGATTCTACTGTTGACACCACCAGTCTGAGAGGACATGTGTAGACGGGCCCGATTGTTGACAGAGTAGTGGGAATCAATGCTATCCATTCGGTTGAACTTGTTGCGGTGTGATATGGAATAGCGTGATTTTGGCCGGCTTCTCAGTGGTGCAACAACGATATTGCTGTCGTTATCCTCTTTGGTAGATTGTTTGAGGCCTTTTGCACGAGTATTCAGCTCCTCCAGAACGCTTCTGCTGAGCTTTTGCGAGAACCCTCTTTTGCTCACCAACTGAGCTTCCAGCGAATCGACGCTTACCGTTGGTCTTCCAGGGTCTAGCGACGGATAGAGACTCCCTGCAGGGGTATTGTGAACCGGTGTGAATTGAAACACAGAAGAAGATGGGACATCCTGCTGATGAGTGTGCTGGTGAGTGTGCTGTTGAACCCCTAGCACGTCTGAATGTGAGGGAAGAAAGCCCCCAGGCATGGCCCCGGAGTACCCCATGGATGTATCTGGCATACTGTGAACTAGTGACACCTGGTGATCGGAGTCTCTGAGAATGTGATATGTAGACTACTCCTTATGATTTCAAGTCCAATGCAATGTCTCAAGACCTGTTGATGAGAGCGTTCAATCACAAATACCACTAACCGTTCAATGGCCTCGACCCAGTACGGTGCTGCTACTCACTGTGGTAGTGGTAACTTTTCACTATCGACTCAGAACTGTAAGCCTAACCAAATCTTTCTCTGTCACCTCAGCACTGTAAGTATCATCACCAAATCTCTCCTTCTCCAATAGCTCACCCCAGTTATCTTCGTTCCCTAAGAGGTAAATTGCTTATTTACATCTTACCGAATTGGGTAATAAATATGCAGGACATGGCACTTTTCTTGAATACGTGCATGAACATGCATATTTGGTGCACAAACTACCATAGGACATCCAGAGGGGGAGCAACCTGGGTAAAGCACTACGGTTACCCTCTTCAAATTCCCCAATCAGGTAACTGCAAACTCTCAAGGGCGTTACCCTCCTCGTCTATCGTATATAGG
The DNA here is from genome assembly GCA_030567595.1 of Kuraishia piskuri. NCBI lineage: Eukaryota > Fungi > Ascomycota > Pichiomycetes > Pichiales > Pichiaceae > Kuraishia > Kuraishia piskuri. The sequence continues at coordinate 16,799 of JAJLSM010000023.1, forward strand.
CTGATGATTTCCGATTGTTCCCACACGACCAGATTTTCAGGCATCCGCTTATCTAGTGTGGGCGCTAATATAATTGCCTAATGAAGTAGAATGTCCCAATCGGGTAATTACATAGTTGAATCAGCAGCATTTTGGGCAGCCAATTTGCCGCTAGTGTCATGCACGAGGTGCATGAACGTATGCACGAGGGTGTTGAGGGCAAAGGAATTGAAGACGGAGGAACGAAATATATCTACAATTGAAAGGTGGAAGATGAAAATAATCGTGCCATTTTCTCGGAATATATTGCCCTTAGCTACTGTGACTAATCGAATACCTTAACTCCTAACGAGAGTTCCCCAAACTATAAAGAGGAGCTGCTTCTCTATACCAGGACACCGGAGAATTACAAATCCAGATTACCAGATCATCAGATCACCAAAGAACCGGAGAACTAGAAACCCAGACCACCAGATCACGTCACCACTACACCATCATGACCCAGGAGAAGTTCGTTATCCTGGGGTGAGTATAACACGTGCATTCCAACTTTGTAATCTTTCTCTGCTAACCAATAGCTCCGGCATCATTGGCCTCTATACTGCGTTCCAGTTGGTGTCACGCGGCGTTGCAACCCCGCAAGAGATCACTATCCTTGCCCAATACCTCCCCGGAGACCAATCGACTTACTACACCTCACCATGGGCAGGAGGAAACTTTTCAGCCATTTCTCCGGATACCGACGATATCATTGAGTTTGAAAAGTTCACCTACACCAACCTGCCCCGGCTCCAGGCGGCCATTGGTGGCGAGACCAAGGGCCTGGCCAATCGCCCCACCACTGAAATATGGGATTTCCAGCCCTCCGAGCGCAAGCTGCGTGCTCTTCGTAGCTTTGTAAAAGACTACAGGGAGTTGGAGAGTGCAGAACTGCCCCCCGGTGCCGTATTCGGCATCAAGTACACCACCTGGAACTTCAACTGCCCCGTTTTCCTCCAGAACCTGCAACAGTACCTCGAGAAACAGGGCATTGTCTTTGTCAGGAAGATGCTTTCGCACATCTCCCAGACGTTCCTCACCTCCAACACCAAGTACGTCTTCAACTGTACAGGGATCGGGGCCCACAAGCTCGGGGGCGTGGCAGATACCAACGTGTACGCCCAGAGAGGCCAGGTGGTGGTGATCAAGCACCCTTACCTGGAGGAGAACCGACTCAGGTGGGGCACCGACTATGCCACCTACATCATCCCCCGCCCATTTTCAGGTGGCCAGCTCGTGCTCGGTGGCTATCTGCAAAAGGACAACTGGACAGGTGATACCTTCAACTACGAGACGGAGGATATTGTCAAGAGAACCACTGAGCTGTTCCCGGAACTGCTGGAGGCAGGGCCACTAGATATAATCAGAATCGCAGCCGGTCTGAGGCCTGCCCGTCATGGTGGTGTGAGAATTGAGAAGGAGCTGTTGGAGGAGGGCAAAGTTGTCATCCATAATTATGGCGCCGGTGGATACGGGTACCAGGCCGGGTTTGGGATGGCCAACCGTGGTGTTGACCTCTTGGTTAACGAGCTTAGAAATGTCAAGTTGTAGGAGTAATATATTGGTAACTAGTTGGTTGATAACTTGTTGATTGATAACGTGCAGAGTCATTGTAGATTCACTGTATATTAACTACATAAGATAAACTACATAAGCTAAACTACAACATAAGACTCACTGCTGCAAAACTGTAGGGTGACTATTATACATAAGCACCTTTATTCACTGCTGGAACAATACAGATAAGTTGTTAACAGAAACATAGATAAACATAAACCTTCATTCACTGTTGGAGACTACAGATGAGTTATTAATTATTAACATAAGCATATATCTTCACTGGTCGGGAAAACTCGTTGTCTCGTCGATCCCAAATGTGCCCTCCCCAAAGGAAGGAGGAGCATCCAGTGCATCCATGAAGAAATTGGGCAGATTGAACATGTTCTGGAACAAGAAGTTGCTGTCGTGGTACTCGTCATATGGCACCCCAACGAGATTGCTCAGCCCCCTCATGTCCATCTCTCCCAAGAGGGAGGTATTGAGGAAGTTGTAAGGGGAGTTGAACGACGAGGTGGAAGACGGCGACCCCGAAGCAGATGGCGCCATCAACTGTTGTCCAGGGTAAGGACCTACGGCCTGTGGACTGTTCTGCACTGCTGCTGGTGGTAGTGGTGCGGCAGTCCCGTTGAGAGTATCAATGCCCTGGGTCCCACAGATACTCTCGTGGTCCCCATGGCCGCTGGAGGAGTACGAATGGCTGTTCATCAGGCTCGACAGCGGCGAGTTGGACGAGGCAGATCCGTTCAAGGTGTTGGTGCCGCTGGAATTCTCGCCAGAGGTGCTCCCCAAGTTGCCGAGCGACATCTTGAGGGAAGGCGGGACAATCGAGGAGGCAGAATGGTAGGAGTACTCCTTGGATTTTCCCCGAGCACCGCGGTACTGGCGAGACGTCGATACGTACACGCCATCCTTCGCGATTTCATCACCAGCTGGCGCACCACCTTCTGGCTGAGCTGGCTCGGTTAGACCGGCAGGGTCAGCTGACCCACCAGGCTTGCGGTCGCTGCTAATGAGATTCGAGAGACTCGACTTGTTGTGTGTATTTGCGGGCTTGATCACACCACCCCTGATGAGATCGCGCCTCACATCGTCCAGCTCGGGTACCTCTATTTCGATTCCGGCCGCCCCGAGCGCCTCTACGAGAATGAACAGCAAATGACGGATGAGCAGCAACTTCTCCGACTTGTCGATGAGGCCGAACTTTACGGTGGAAAAGAAACTCGTGGAGCTCGCAAGCAATAGAGCAACGTCACTACGTATAACGTCGGCCTCAGAAACATCCATGTGCTGCAATCGGCCGCCAAACAGCGTCAGAAATGCACTGAACGGATAGTAGAGGATCCAGTTCGTGAAGTATGCGCCCATCTTGCCCGTATGGAGGGTCATCCGCAAGATTTCCCGCGCAGCGTGTAGACACTGCTGCTGTAGGGGGAGCTTGGAGATCATCCTATGGCGCTCCTCGCCCGAGACGCTCTCTGGATCGCCAACGGCACTTGCGAGCCCGGTGGGGCCGCCCCCTCCGCTCTCCCAGAAGGTCTTTCCAGCCACCCTCGTGATGAGCATCATCAAAAAGTAGTACTTGTAGTGGAGCGACATCACCATGTAGCCGCAGAACATCTCGTACTCGAGACCAAACTTCTGCTTGAGGGCGGTGAGGTCCACCTTAACGCCAAACCCGGGCCGAATATCACGCGGGATTCGCGTACGCCAGTCCTCCAGCTCTGCAAGCAGCGTGTCAATCTTGACGGAGATCTCCTTTTTGGACTTTCCCACGAGCGCCGTTGCCCGGAACAGCTCGTCGTACGTCTTGCTTACGATTATCGCCAGGTCTACACTCAAGTACATCTCCAAGTCGCCGATCTTGGGCTCAGAATACAAAAGGTGCTCCAGCACCTCCGACGTGACCCTGTTGCGGGTCTCCCTGTCTGCGGCCCTGAACGCCGAGAACGTGGGCCACACGTGCCTGAAGTGCTTGAGCCCCGGCGTCGACATGTCAGAGTCGTTGATCAGCGGCGGCTTGCCGCTCTTGAGGGATCCCTCCTTATCCAGGGTGTAGCACATCCACCACACCGCGATCCGCCGCTCCTTCTCCTGCTCTGGAAGACCCACATACGACTCCCATCGGTGCAACCCCAGCTCCTGGGCCAACCTGATCGCCGTGGACGCCAGCATATAGGTGGCCTGTGCCATAAACGACACCTCTGCGTATGCCGTGAGCAGCAGGATGGCCTCCACGGCTGTTACTCCATCGCCGATCACCGAGATCCGGTGGTAGTAGAAGATCGCATTCAAGAGGTGGTGCTGCTCGTATTCCTGGGCCTTCTCTGTGGAGATCAGGTCGTTTCGAACGGAGGGGTGGTCGCTGGTACCGAGGTCGTTGTGCAACACGAGGCATATCATTATGATGGTGTTCATCAGCAGAAGCTCAGAGTACGAGAAGTTGGAGGGGCCACCCTGGTACCGGGAGCTGAACGGGAAGTTGCCAGAGGCTTTGTTTGCGGGCCTGGAGTTCTCTTTCAGGGACTCCTGCATTATGGCTGAGTGTTCGTTATGCTCGGGGGCCTTTCGAGACTGCGAGCTGGACTTTGGAGACCCGTTCTCAAACCTGGAGGACTCAGACCTACCCTTCCCCTGACGGTTTCTCTGCCCAATGACACTATCCCTCAGCCGGTTATACTTTTCAAACAGCTCATACAGCAGCTCCTTGTTGCCACAGATCATGTTGCCGCATGGGAAGCTGAACATCAACTCCAGCAGGTAGTCGGTGATCTCCTTGGGCGGGAAGCTGTAGAGCTTCTCCTTATCTATGGGCTCCACCCACTTGGCAAGCGACTGGTACTCCGTCTCGCTGGCCTTCCAGTGGTGTTTGGCGAAGTAACTGAGGATCGCAGGATTCTTCATCTTGCTGGACACCCAGAGCATTCCACGCTGCGAGAAGATCGAGAACGTGGTGTAGTCGCCAAAGTACTTATCCACGCTGGTGGAGCCGTTCTTGCCCGTGGGGATCGAAATCGAGAGAGTCGACGTTGCGTTCGCCACGTCAGACATGCTGGGGTTCGCGGGGAGCGTCGGTGTGGGTGGGGAACCGCTCTCCATGGGGAGAGTTGGGGAATTGCTCGTTGAAGGGTTAGGCTGGTCTCCGGACTGTACTGAATGTACTGAATGTACTGAATGTACTGAGCATACTGGCGGGACTGAACCTACCGATTCTGCTGGGTCTACGCACTCGTCTACATCGTTCTTTTCTACACACTTATCTGCCGCCTTTTCAATCCCGTTCTCGGAGATGTCCATGTCATCATCGGACGAACTATCAGAGTCGTAGCTCTCTGGGGAGTCTGAATGCTTGGTGGAGCCCCTTCTCTTTCCAGAACCCTCGCCTGCGGCCTCTCCACCCAACTTCGTCACCAGCATCTCCATGAGCCCCTCCATCTTCATCAGTCTCTTCTCCAATTCATGCACATTCCCCGCTTTTTTCCGCCGCGACACCTTCTTCTTGGCCATATGCGTATACGTACAGTCCCCTTTGCCCTGGGTGCAGTTGGTACAGGGCGTCAACCCATCGCACTTTACCTTCTTCTTACGGCAGCTATCGCAGGCTACGGCGATTCTGCGCCGTTTGGTCTCGGAGATGTGACTATTCGAGGCCTGTGACGACTCCATGTGAGCCACAGGAGACTGGTGAGCCAGCGGAGAGTGGGAGTTGAGGATGTTTATGCCGTTCTGGGGAATCGACTGAAGTCCGTGCACCGGAGGGAGCCCGTTCCCCGGAGGAAGCCCTTGGGGGATTTGTGATTGCGATAAACTCTGCGGTGGCACTTGATGGGGACCCTGAGGACCGTGCGGTGGGGCCTGATGGGCAAATTGGTGCGGTCCCCCAGGAGGAAACCCAGGAGAATACTGGTAATGAGGATAAGACGGAGGAACCTGCTGGGAGAACCCACCGCTCATGTGGAAATCCGGTTTGGACATCGGATTTGAATCGCCCGGCTCGTTCTGGTACGGCATCGTTTGATTTGCCGAGCTGCACTGGTCAGCAGCACTCGAACGTTGAGGATGAGCTCAAACCGATTCGGTAAAGCTGATGGTGGTATACTATGTGGTTTACCCTATATGTGTGTGATAATGGTTGTAACCAAAGTATTGAAGAATCGTGTTAAATGTTCAATCAACGGCGTTTGCTCTTCCCACTAGACTCCATGCACGTGACCAGGGTCTTGGCGTGCAGAGGCTAAACGATACAACCAGGCAAACAACACCTTTCAAGTGGCTTTTTTTTGCAAGTGGCCACAAATGCTGGACATCTACCACCCGAATTCAAGTGGCAATGGTCTTTTTGGATGCTCCATGTGATAAACTAACCTCATCTCTCATCGCTTGGCCGTGCAGGCCGGGCCGGGTATCTTTTGGTATCCGAAGGTAGGCGGGCTTAGCGGGGGTCGTGTAGTGGCCGATCGAGGGGATACCGGAGATATCGGCGGAGATATCGGTCGTCGGTGATAGAGACAGGGGAAGGTGGGGAGATCTTCGAGAAAGAAATAAAATGATACAGAAGTCATGATGGACTGATAGGGGTGATAGACATAGATTAATTGACTGGGGGAGACGACAGTTATTCAATAATTGCCGCGCAACTTGACCCGTGTTAACTTTGTATGGTTGCAGTATAAACTGCATGCCCTAATCGCTATGCTTAGGGGTTCGACTTTGTTCCTCGACTTGAGAGTCTACACTGTCTGTATGGACTCGATCCTTGAGGTTGCCTGTACTACAGCAAAGATTTCCAAACCACGTAATCAACATATCATTCTAACTAATACTCTTCATCCTCATCATCCTCATCATCCTCCTCATCCCCATCATTCTCCTCTTCACCTAACACCCAATCGTCATCATCATCCTCCTCCTCATCTTCATCAGCTATTTCTCCCAGTAAAAAGATCGTCTCACTGGAAACCACCACATCCACTGGCTCGAGAGACTCCTCCTTCTCTGGCACTTCGCTATACTTCATCAATAGTGAAACCTCTCCCCTAACAACGGCCAAACCCAAAACAGAAACTATCACCGAAGGACAGATATACAGCAGCGCGGGCTGTCCATGCTTGTAGAAATGAAGGAACCCCATGGTGAGCAGCAGTCCCAGGGCATAACCAACCACCGCAGCTGTGAAATACGTCTTGGAAATACGGTGGTTATGGTGAAACTCAGTGTTTGGGTGGGCCGCATGGAAGTTGAACACGTCGAACCTCAGACATAACGAGATGAAGATCCCCGGGACCACAATGTCGCCAAGCCCGAGAATGCTCATTGGCAAGGTACGGATATCGCCAGCCTTCAGAGGCGCTGGAGCAGAAGGAATCTCGAGCTTGATGGGGATGTCAACTTGCGTGGCTACAGTCACCATTACGTCGGTGAAAAATACAAAGTATATATCGTAAATAAACAGACCCACCAGCACGATCAGCCCTGTACGGAAGTTGGCGATCCGAGACGAAATGATACCAAAGACGGCAAAGTTGGCGCCCACTAAGTTGTTGAGGACCCAGTTATGGGCTCCGTCGTATTTCCAAAACAGAGCAGAGAGCAACACGCCCAAAGGAAGCGCGTACGTCTCAGCAGTTGAAAAGTACAAGGTGAACGCCTGGGCCTTGACAGGAACCGGCTTCCTTGAGGCCAGGAGTGCTTCCTCCCTGATGATGCGTAGCTCCTCGGTGTGATGCGGCAAGTTGTAGTTGTCCTCGACTCCAGCCGAATGTGGGATATCATCCGTCGCGATGGTGAGGGAATAGCGACCGATGTAGGCCAAAGGGTCCTTATGCAGGTAGAAGCATGCAAGCCGTACCACGGCCTTGGCGTAGTAGGTGAAACAGCTCGTGTTGGCGTTGATGCTCACCAGCAACAGAAAACTGGTCAGATAGTACATCAGCGTCTCCAGCGACAAGTGTGTCAATGCATAGTACAGCCCAACCAGCATGCACCCACCCATTAGCGGCATGGCCAAGGCGTGGCCCTCGCCAATGGTGGTTTCCTCATTGCTGCTCCGATCGTTATCGGAGGGATCGAAAAGCGGGTGGTTTCTGTTGGGAGCCAGCGCGTTTGCTGGCTTCTCTACGGTCGCATGGCTACCCACTACAACGAGCGTGACTGCAGTACATAGCATGAGGGTGTAGGTGATGAAGACGGGATCGAGCCAGGGTGCCAGCTTCTGGACCGAGAAGATGGAGGCCGTTAACGAGAGTGTGAATTTGTCGATGGACATGATCGATGTAGAGATTACTGGATATGGAATTGCAATAGTGAGGGGTGGGAGGGCCTATTCATGGGTTAAGTGATGGACTGTGATGGACCGTGTTGAGCTGTGGGGACTGTGTTAAGACTGATAACGGGGCTGCTAGTGAAACTGCAAATACTGAAAAGTGCAGACAGAAATCTCTAAACAGTGAATTGACTGGTCAATGCAGGATGGACTGCAGGGTCAATGCAGACGCGTTGCTGATGAGTGGGAATGCCGACTGATAGGCTGGCTGTGAGCGGTGTGAGAAAAAAATGTCAAGGCTAACAACAAATTGCACGTGCTAGTATACTCGCAATTATTGAAATGCTAATTACTGAAGCTACTGAGACGCCAAGACGCTAACGAACACGCTAACGAACACGCTAACGAAGACGCTAATGCAGGTGGTGCGTCTACTGCGTGAGTGCAACACTCAAATAGGTCACGTGACTCGAAAAGGTTTAAAAGTGGTGGAATTATAGATTGTTCTGCTCGTCTGGTTTAGGTCGCTAGGATACCTTGCTAGATTAGTTTGCTCTCTTGGTTTGGTTTCTAGCTTAATTTGTTAGGTTCATCTTAGTTTGCTGGTTTACCTGCTATGCATAGGCGAAGGGCTTGGCATGCATGGGATTGCATGTCATTTGAGGTTTGTGCCTATCATATGAGGGTTCTCAATTGAACCCACAGCATTATACTTTGGTACTCATTTATATTTTGGCCTTGGATGTGAAATTTATGCGTAGATGAAAATACTAACTGGCGTGGTATGCAAAAAGTACCCTAAAAGTGCGTATCCATGCATTCAACCCCATTACGATATATTTACAACCCCACAAAATGATAACAATGCTAGTATTTGATCTTTAATTGAATACACTCGCTTGATACGCATGTTGCAGCTACATACAACATGCACCACTAGTTCTCTCTGTTCACCATTAGCCGTTACATTCCAAACTGCTTCATCATCTGCTGCATCTGAGGATTATTCATCATCCCCGCAATCTCCTGCTGCGAAGGCATTCCATTGGGGAACATGCTGCTCATGTCGGGCATCCCACCTGCTCCCCCCATGCCGCCAAACATGTTCATCATGTTGTTCATCATGCCAGGGTTGCTCCTCAGCTGGCTCATGGCACGCGAGATGTTGGCCGGACTGAACCGGTTGCCACCTGCAGCACCACCTGCGGCACCTGCAGCACCCGGCACACCATTGGCACCTCCCATCAGGCCCTTGGTGGCCCCTGCCATGCGCGCCATCATACGCTGCTGCATGAGCACCACTTCAACCTCGGTAACTGACGTTCCACTTCCACGTGCAACACGCACGATTCTCTCCGGCTGATCGATAAATACCTTGCCGTCGCTCGCAAGCTCTTCTTTGGTCATGCTATCCATGATGTACATCATGCGCTTGAGTCGCTTGGATGCCTCCTCCTCGCCCACCTGGTTCATCATCTGGCCCATACCTCCCGGGAGCATTCCTGCCAGCTTGCTGAGAGGGCCCATCTTCATGATGTTGCCCAGCTGCGTCTGGAAGTCGTTGAGCGTGAACCGGCCCTCGGCAAAGTTCTTCATCGTGTCCTTCTGGTCCAGGTTCAGCGACTGCACGTGCTCCATCAGGCCCTGGATGTCTCCGATTCCGAGCAGCTTCGACACAAACTGCTTGGGCGAGAAAGTCTCCAGGTCGTGCACGTGCTCTCCCGTACCGATGAACGCTATGGGCGTCTGGGTTGCCGCCACCGCACTGATGGCTCCTCCTCCTTTGGCGTGTCCATCCATCTTGGTGAGGATGATGGCACCGAAGTTGGCACTCTCCTTGAACGCACGTGACTGCGCCTCTGCCGCCTGTCCAATGGATGCATCGAGCACCATGATGGTCTGGTTAGGTTTCACCGCTTCGCCAATCTGCACCATCTCCGCAAACAGCTCCTCCTCCTGCCGGTGCCTACCGGAGGTATCCACGATGATCACCTCGAACTTCTCACGCTTGAACTTTTCAACACCTTCAAACGACACCTTGACGGGGTCGGTCTCGGTGTAGCTACCGTAGTAGGGGATCCCTGCCTTGGTGGCATTCTGCTTCAGCTGGTCAAACGCTCCCGCACGGAACGTGTCCGCGCACACGAGCCCAACTTTAAATCCGCGCCGCTGGTAATACACCGCCAGCTTCGTACACGACGTTGTCTTGCCCGCTCCTTGCAGTCCAACAAACATGATCACGTTGCTCTGGCGCTTCTTGGGACGGAACGGCTCGGCCCCATCGGTTCCGGTGCAGTCCACCAGCTCGCACAGCTCATCAAACACAGCCTTCTGGATCACCTTCTTCTTATTGGCACGGTTCTCCTCCGCCTCGATCGTCTTGCGCAGCTTTTCGCGCAACCGCGATACCAGTTTGATGCTCACGTCGCTCTCCAGCAACGCATTGCAAATCTCCTTGAGCATTGCGTTGATCGTGTCGGCATCCACCGTGCTGGAACGAGTTGCATCGCTGACCGCGGCGTTGATGCGGCGTCCCAAGTCTGCGAGAACCATTGGATTATGTGTAGGAGTATATCACGTTGTTGTCAAAAAAATGTTGCGGGGTGTCGGACGGTATGCCAAGTCACTAAACCCGCTAAGCCACCGAGTGCCAAGACGCTAAAATATTTAGACACGATATGTCAAGACGCTAAACCGCTAAGCCTTCTAACCGGTCTCTGTCGTTGCTAAGGCCCTTGCGCTAGCTCGATATGCACACACCGGAAATGCGTCAAACAAGAACAAGAACAAGAACAAACCCCACTAATGCATGCACTGCCCTGCAGTACTCGAACACGCCAGTATGTGTGGAAACCTTAATTATACCGGAAACAACGACCGGATACTGTGATGTGAGACCTGGAAATGGTAATACTCAATGTACACCTGAAAAAGGCAAAATTTCCTCCGATATCCCTCTTTCTAATGCCTCCTGATCATCTCACTGCCAACTTCACCTTTGCATCTCCCGCCGACGATTTATTTTGAGTGGTACACCGTATACCCACGACCCCGATTGGGAAATAGATCAGTACACGACATTGGGAACGGTCCAACATTAAAACGTTGTGGGTGTGAACTATTGGAAATTTGTGGGGTAGCATTGAATATTGAGCATTTGGCATTGAGGGGATTGGAGAGCACAATAGGCTCTGGTCTCTACCAATTTCCACAACCACGGTACTTGGCTACTCGGCTACCTCTACTGCTGCACTACAACTGTGCTCACCCCACAGCACACCATAACTTTATATCCACAACTTTAAAGCCATCTCACCCCACAACTCCACACCCACCCCACAACTTGACCCATTCACTGACTCATCTTATATATTCATTATGCCCCCCGAGCTCTCCTATTTTATCATATTTTCACCACAACTACCCTCAATACCCCCCCACTCTTCCCCACAACCCAGTGAAGGAAACCTCACCGACCAGATCCTCGCCTACATCAACTTCCAGCGACTGCACACCTCTAAGTTTGAAAAGTCCAAAATAGCGGGAATAGTGCAAGGTATCGACGCTTTTTCGGGAGATTTCGCAGGCTCTGCCCAGATCTCTCACATAGATACAGAGAAGACCAGGACCGTCATAGCGAGAGGAGAGGGCGAAGACCACCATTTCTATATAGTCTTATGCTTTAATTTTGCTTATGATGATAACAATTCCAACCATGTCGGCACTTCCAACAAGTCAAACCTCTCGCCGCTACCACCCCCAAACTACCTGTTGGCAGAGGTTTCCCGAGGGTATAGCATCTGGAGGCTGTTGCACGGCAGCTTGGTGCAAAACCTAAACAGTAAGCCTAGAGAGGAGTTCCAAGATCAACTCGAGGACTGGTGGACCAATTGGCTAACACAGACGAACCCTGTTCAGATCTCCGGTGCTGGTGCCCTTTCGCTGTTGGATGGCTATCGAAAGTCCAGCATCAGAGTGCCTCCTGGGTTCAAAGAGAATCTCGAGATCAGACTGCAGGACGATTTTTATGATCCCGAGGGTGATTCCACAGCCTCAGGATTTGTGGATATGCTCATACTGAGTAGGGAGAAGAGTAACAGTGAAGACTACGGCGTATTGTGGGGGAATCCTGGTTTTAGCCACAGCTCTGTCAACGCCTTATTACACTATTTAGAGGAGCTGGATCTCCACAATTGCTTAAACGAGCAGGTCCTACAGACCGACAGTGTACGAGGTCGGAAGCAGGGCGTTTCTGGAGTCCCTTTGGAAAGCGACCCCTCTTTTGGTGGTATTACCTCTTTGGGAGGTGTTACCCCTTTTGGTAATACTACCCCTTTTGGAACTCTTTCCGCTTTGGGAAACATCGGCACCTCCATCACTAACGGTATGGCCATGGGTGTTAGTGCGGGTGTTTCCGGTATAAACACCACCGTGGGAGCCGTAGGGGCCCTCGGAACTGCTCTGAACCCTTTTAATTGGAACGCTACATCAGGCGAACAGCCCCAAACGGAAGTAACCACAGTCCCGTCAGGCACCTCCAATGCCAGATCGCCTCCATTGGAGCCGGCCATAACCGGGAACTTCCTCATTGGGACCCACTCCAATGGGATCTCCTCCAAAACCATCTATCTTTCTAAAGGTTCCAACACTCCGTCAAACTACAGTCTGGTTCTTTATGAGATTGCCAACATTCTGTTTATCATGATATACAACGACACCCCTCACCTCAGCAGTCTCGCAACCGCCACTGGCCTCTCCAAGAAGCTGAACGAGATCTACAAACTTCATCTGTGCGATTTGCCAGCGACACCTCATAGAAGCAAACGCAATCCCGTGAATACCAGCGCATTTTATTACCTGGTTTATGACCCGCGAGGTTCATATCACACGTCCATTCCCAATGTGTTATTTGAAGATAATGTCCACCACACAGAGGGTGTGGGTGAAGGGATTTCCGGTCACTTGGGGTTTCTAGGTTTTGGCACTAATGCAGGTGGTTCTGGTGAGGGTGTTAGCACCAATGCAGGTGCAGGCGCCAGTGTAGGTGCAGGTGCAGGTGCAGGTAGTGGTGCTAGTGAAGGCGCCAGTGTTAGTGCAGGGATTGGCGCTAACGTACCAACATCCTTCTTCTTGAACCCGCTAAGAATCGTATCCGGAGATAATGCCAGCTTGTTCTCGCACACACCTTCCAGACCTGGAAAGCCAACGTTGTCATCCATAATACGCAGCCAAACCGTCTCCCTCCACAGGAGCATTCTGGAGTACGGACTCCGCTCGCTGATGAAGAGCCCGCCCAGCGTGGAGGATGCCCTGTATGAACGGGAGAAGCTCATAAAGACGAGCCGAGATTGGTGGATGCTGTTCAAGTGGCTCCCGAACGGGAAACTGTTGTTTATCACGAAACGGTTCAAATGGGACGACCCGCAGAGGCTACGGGTGCTGGACACACACCGAAGGAAGAACAAAGGTGTTGAGACTGGGTTCTTGGAGGCTTTGGGAGGCGATGTGAGCGAGTGGTATTCCGTCTGGAGAGAGGAGTTAACGGAATAGGGAGTGGGAGAGAGAAGTTGATAGTTGGATATATTCCACGCTAGTTACTGAATAATGATACATGCCGTGGCCATGCCATTGCCGAGAATTTCCAATGGGTAATACATATGAATGATTTTCAGTATACAGTTAATATACAGTATGGGAATACCTTACAAGCACCCACGTCATTAGGACCGATGTCAGTGTGTCTTGTGCTTTTCTAGAATCTTCTTCGGAGAACTCAGTCTGCGGGGAGACCATCAACCGTATGGTAACGGTATATGGTGAGATTATGTGGAGTTCCTTGTCTGTGCATGGACACCTTGTCTGTGGGGTCTCTCGTCTGTTCATGGGGAGTGACTCAGTGGTTCCCCACTCCCTGTTTTCTCTTCTCCTGAGAATCCACCTCCTCTCTTTGGACATCCCTGCTCTCTCCATACCTATTGTCTCTGTGACTCCGGTCCCCATGACTCCGATGACTGCGGTGACTCCTATACTCTCTATCATCTCGCCTATCTCTCCTATCACCTCTCCTATCTCTCCCGTCATCTCTATGGCCATCTCTATAGCTATCTCTCCTATCACCTCTCCTATCTCTATACCTATCTCTATCACTGATTCTCTCCCCGTCACTCCTGTCCCTCCTGCCATCTCTATCACTGTTTCTATCACTATTTCTCTCCCCACCACTTCCCCTGCTCCTCTCTCTATACTCCCGCTCTCTCCTTGCAATTTCTCTCTCCCTCTTCCGCAACTCCTCCTCCCTCCCTGCCAACTCCATCCGTCGATCCTTCTCCACTTGAAACCGATACATGGGGTCGTTTGGATCAAGTGTGTCAGTAGAAGATGCACTCTCCTTTGGAGCGCCAACCCCCATCACCTTGTCCATTCGTCCTTGTTCTTCACTCTTCTTCTGTTCCAGGATCAGCCCATCAATTCTCCTTTTCCCAAGCAGATACTCGTCACTGGAGGAACCCATAGAAGCTGCACCGGCCACCCCACTGTTGTTCTCAGTGTTCTGTCCGCCTATCCCTCCACCCTCATACATCCAGTCCACCTTGTCCTTGGCTACAAAGTTGGGGTTCCTTGCCCTTTGCAGCTCCAGCAGTTCCTTCTTCTCTCTTTCCCGAAGGAACTCTTTCTGGCGCTCCTGGATCTTTTTGTGCTCCTGCAACGCGTCCTGTTCGCGCTGCCACACCTTTGACTGGTTTTTCATGAGCTTTGGATGCCATGACTTTTTCAGGTTGAGATCGCTGGGCATTTGGAATGTGACAGGAAGAACGTAAACGAGCACTATCAATGAAAATATGAAAGAACAATAAAAATGAACAATAAAAATGAGCAATAAAAATGAACAATGTGAAAATATTCTACAGTACTATATATTCCCTGATTGCACTATATACATTTTTTAGCCATTAAACCCACTCTGCCAACCCACTATAGCAAACCCACTATGGCCACTGCAGGGCATCGCATCGCGATGAGGTGTGCCACCACCAAGAGATGGAAAGATAGCAGATAAGAGAGGATGGGCGGGGCGAGCGCTAAGGTTTATATATTGTGGGGAAAGCCAAGACAAGACAAGCGTGAGGAGAAACAAGACAAAAGCGGGGATGGGGGTTCTGAAGATCACATGGCAGGATTGGAAGGCAGAGATAGAAGGCCATGGAAGGTTATGGAAGAAAGAGGAGGCCAAGAGGTGAGGAGGCGAGGAAGAAGAGAGGGCGAAGAAGAGAGGGCGAAGAGGACACGAGGCGAACAAGACAAAAGTTGAACAAAGAACCCGCACGAATGAATAGTTCGTGCACGATAAGAGGATGAATACTTCAACACGATATAGATAGAAATAGTATAGTTGAAGCACTGTGAAGGTTGCACTCCTGATGTAGACATACTTTGTTTGTCAAATAATATTCCCCCCAATATCGTACTCAATATACTACACTCAATATCGCATGTTCAAGATTATATACCTTTTTACTAAACAACGCCCGTTCAAGAGTATATACCTTTTTACTGAATATCGCACCCTCATCATATATCCAATACCGTATATTTACTCAAGTAAGTATTGATATCATTTATTGTAGCGCCAGCACACAGTGCACTGCAAAGCACACCATGGACGCCAAAGTATAAAGAGCAAAGAGAGGTGGAGTGAAAGGTATTCCACGGTCCACATCCAGCGGCATCAACAAGTGCATTGGCAAGAGCCAAAGGACAAAAGTGTCAGAGGGCCGCAAGGAACGACTCGATGGTTTCCAAGGATAAGTACACTTAGAAACCATGGATCTTGATGTTCTTCTTCTGAAGACCAAGCTGGGTGGTGAGGAACTCCATAACCTTGAGTCTCTGGTCGCCCTGGAGCTGGATCACCTGGCCGAGCTCATCATCCTTGACGATGTTACCGTTGCAGGCAAAGTCCTTCTTGAGCACCTTGAGGATCTTCTTGAGGTCGTACTCGTCGGGAACACCCTGGACGGTGGTTAGTGTCTTCTTACCATTTCTCTGCTGAATACGGATATGGATGTAATTCGTTTTCTGGGTATCGTCGTCCCCAGTGTCGGCGAATGGGTCTGAATATTAGTATGGGAAATAAGGGGGTGGGGCAGGGGAGCAAACGATACAACAGGGGTATATGATGACCAGGCCAAACGATACAACAGGAGCATATGATGACCAGGCCCACTAAATGTCTTGTAGGAAGGAACTGTCATCCGTAAGACTGTCCTCAACAATGACAATCACTGATGATTAATCTGCGCTCCTACAGAGTGACACCAACGATGTATTACAGTGACGACGTATCCTTGTATATCTGTCTCCTTCTCTCTCTGCCTCCTTCTATCTCTGAATCCTTCTATCTCTGGATCCTCTGTCGTAGCTGGTCCGTCACCATTTACCCGTTTCGTCTACTGTGTTGCACACGCCATAAAAATAGCCGTACACACCGGTGATGGGCAGGGGCGACTCACCGCACCGCACACCGTGTTGCAAATACTCACCAAAAGATTTGAGGTTTTCGATGGAAGTCATAAAATGTCCGTTCGTGGAAGATTCCAATAAAAGTGGGCGATGTGTAAAGATGTGGGGGGGGAGTGTTGTTATCGGAGTGGATTAGAAAGCAACCGTGTTGATATGTAGGTGATGCTCCGTGTGACAGGGGAAAAAAGAACAGAAACCACGAGAGGCATAAGCCATGTGCGGGTGTGACCCTTGTGCTATGGGCCGGGTAACCTGTGGGTGGGGAGTGCACTACCATTGAACGCTGAAATAGAGATTTAAGATAATTACTGATAATTACTGGAAGAGGTAGTATTGGGTAATTACTGCTAACTACTGATATGTAGTGACAGGTAATGATCACTACTCATAACTACTGGTAAGTACTAACAATTACTGGTAAGTACTAACAATTACTGGTAAGTACTAATAATTACTAATTAGTACTAATAATTACTGGTAAGTACTAACAATTACTGGTAAGTAGTAATGGTACTGGTAAGTAGTGATAATTACTAGATGAGATGGTATTGGGCGCTAATTACTGGTGAATACTGGTAAGACTGCTTACAAATTAGAAAGCGCTTGGTTATTTTTGATAAATTAAAATATAGAGTCAAGAGCGAAATCTGTCTCACCCAATAAATATAGTGAAAGGAGTGGTTTTTTTTGAAGGTTGAAAAATTGAAAATGATAAAAAATTAATTTATTGAAGTGGTTCTTTATAATAGATGATGTGTATGAGCAGGGGCATATAGATAGTGATGTTATATATGGGGATTGGGTCAGTGGAGTGGAGAGGTGGAGAGGAGAGAGAGAAGACAGAGAAGACAGAGAAGCAGGGAGAGGGGAGCAGGGAGAGGAGAGCAGGGAGAGGAGAGCAGGGAGAGGAGAAAGAGAAGGCAGAGAAAGTGGAGAAGGCAGAGAAGGCAGAGAAAGCAGAGAAGAGACAGAGCACAGAGAAAGTAGAGAAGGCAGAGATAGCGCAGCATACGTGAGCCCCACACTATACACAACTGTCATACTGTACTGCCCACTACTCTGCCCACTACTCTGCCCTCACTCTACCCTCACTCTTCCCACTACTCTACGACACACTCTGCCCACTCTACCGCCCACTCTGTCCACTCTACCACCCACTCTATGCTACGTTGCCCACTCTATGCTACGCTGCCCACTCTACTGTCCACTCCACCCACTCTATGCTACGCTGCCCACTCTACTGTCCACTACTCTACTGTCCACTACTCTACTGTCCACTACTCTGCCCTCACTCTACCCACTCTACGACACGCTCTACTGTCCACTCTGTCCACTCTACCACCCACTCTATGCTACGCTGCCCACTCTACTGCCCACTACTCTGCCCTCACTCTACCCACTCTACGACACACTCTGCCCACTCTACCACCCACTCTGTCCACTCTACCACCCACTCTACCACCCACTCTGTCCACTCTACGCTACCCTGTCCACTACTCTACTCCCCACTGCCACTACTCCCCACACGACTTCCACACCGGCGTGCCCCACCCAGACGGCCGATCTGGCTGCCACAGCCCCTACGCTGTGCGTCTCAGCTTTGGACGGCCCGGCCCGTTTCTGCCGTTGGTGGGGATGGGGTGCAGGGGGGGCATTAAAGGGATGTTTCAGATATCATGAAAAAAGGGTGTGTGGAGGAGTATGGATATAAATAGAGGGATTTGCTCGAGGTTTGCAGAGTATTCTAGAGGAGAGAAAAGTTTTTATTGGTTTCATTGAGATATTCTGTTTGCATTGAAGTACTGCCTGACACATTGATAGGTGGTTGACTTAGTTGGTTAGTTGGTTGATTAGTTGGTTGATTAGTTGGTTGATTGAGTTAGCTGATTGAGTTAGCTGATTGATCATCATTGATTCATAACAACCATCATCGATTTGCGTTCACCTGATTAATCCATCGTTTGAACACCCCGTTGATCGAGTGTGCCAAACATGTCGCGAAGCGAGTCTGATCTGTTGACCGCAATCAAAAAGGCATGTTCCCCCGAGGAAACGGCCCCCAAGCGTAAGCACGTGAGAGCATGTATCGTCTGGACATGGGACCACAGGAACGCAAAGGCCTTCTGGAACGGCATGAAGGTGCAACCCATCCAGGCAGACGAGGTACAGCTGTTCAAAGCGCTCATCACCATTCACAAGGTGCTGCAGGAGGGCCATCCAACGGCAATCAAGGACGGCATCCGCAACCGAGACTGGATCGAGTCGCTCGGACGCGTTATCCCCGGTGTCGGGTTCAAGGATTACGGTACCCTCATCCGCGAGTACGTGGGCTTCTTGCTACGCAAGGTGGACTTCCACCGCGAGCACCGTGGCTTCAACGGCACGTTCGAGTACGAGGAGTACGTGTCGCTCAAGATGGTGAGTGACCCCAACGAGGGCTACGAGGCCATCGTGGACCTGCTTGCGCTGCAGGACGCGATCGACGACTTCCAACGGCTGGTGTTTGCCTCCATCTCGCACTCGCGTGCCACCGAGTGCCGGATCGCGGCCCTTGTGCCCCTGATAGCAGAGTCGTACGGAATCTACAAGTTCCTCACGTCGATGCTCCGTGCGATGCACAAGACCACGGGGGACGAGGAGGCGTTGGAGCCGCTGCGGCAAAACTTTTACGCGCAATACACCAGGCTGTACGAGTTCTACGCCGACTGCAGCTCTATCAAGTACCTGAACTCGCTGGTGACGATTCCCAAGCTGCCACAGGAGGCGCCGGACCTCATGGCGGAGGACGAGGACACCATTGGGATGGCAAGGCAGGTGCGCCCCGTGAAGCCCGAGCTGATGGAGCCACGGCTCACGGAGCCAGACCCTGGCGCGGACTACTGGACCAACGTGGCCAAGGAGGAGACGGCCAGGTTCGAGCTCGAGCAGCAGCAGCTCGAAGAGGAGAGGCAGCGGCAGCTGTTGGAGCTTCAACAGCAGCAGCAACAGCAGCTCCAGCAGCAACAGCAACAGCAGCAGCTCTGGGAACAGCAGCAGCAGCAACAACAGGAACAGCAGAGGCTGGCACAGGAACAACTCGTGCAGGACCAGATGGCGCGTCAGGTGCAGGGACGTGTGAGCGAGCTCGAGAGGGACCTACTGGCTCTGAGGGGCCAGTACGACCGGGACCAGCTGATGCTGGAGCAGTACGACCAGCGTGTCAAGGCGCTGGAGGGGGAGATTGCACAGACGACGCAGAGTGCAACGTTGCAGCTGGCCAGCAAGGACGAGGTGTTGGCATCGTTGCAGGAGCAGGTTGGAGCGTGGAAGAGCAAGTACGAGTCGCTTGCGAAGCTGTACTCGCAGCTGAGGCAGGAGCACCTGAACCTGCTGGGCAAGTACAAGAAGTCGCAGCAGAAGGCCAGCAGCGCACAGGAGGCGGTGGAGCGGAGGGAGAGGCTCGAGAAGGACCTCAAGGCCAAGAACATCGAGCTCGCAGACCTCATCAGGGAGAGGGACCGGGCCCGGCTCGACCTCGACAGGCTGAGGGGGGGCAAGAACAACGAGATTGAGAAGCTGGAGGCGCAGGTGCGGGAGCTCGAGGACCGTCTGGCCACCACAGAGCGGTCGCAGTCGTCGAACCTGTCTGCGATCTTTGCGCAGCACAACAGGGAGGTTTCTGACCTGCAGGAGAAGCTGAAGGGACTCAGTGTTTCTGCGCAGGGGCTGCTCACCCCCGAGAGGGCCAGCGAGCTGGAGCAGCAGCTGCAGCAGAAGGAGAGGGAGGTGGAGCTGCTGCACCGGACGATGGAGGAGAACGACGCGGCGATCGACGAGCAGATCGACACGGTGTTGAAGGGCCAACTGGACAAGCTCACGGGGCTGATCGACGCGATCCTCAGATCGGGTATCGCACGCATCCAGGACGCGGTGTTCGAGCTGGACTCGCCGATGCAGGCGGGCAACCAGAACTCGTCGCCCGAGTACCTTTCGTCTGTGATTGAGAAGACGTCGAACGTGGCGACGGAGTTTGCCAGTGCGTTCAACAGCTTTGTTGCGGACGGGCCCAACGGCGACCACGTTGCCGTCATCGACACCATCACCAACTTGACCACGGCCCTCGGAGACGTGTTGCTCAACACCAAGGGGGTGACGCGTCTTGCCAAGTCGGACGACTTCGCGGACGACCTCGTCAACACGGCACGCGACGCCGCGTCGCTGGGCGAGCTGTTCTTGGAAAGCCTCCTGTCGGGGAACCTCAAGGGGCTCTCGGACGATGACAAGACAGACAAGGTGATCTCTGGGAATCTGGACGTGCAGGAGGTGTTGCAGACTCTGCTGCAGCTGGTGGAGGCGATTGGCCCCTCCAGAGGAGCAGGCGTGACCAAACTGGCGCACCTCAACGGCGGTGACCTGGGCGACGTGGTGGACAAGGAGATGGAGTCGGCCGCGCACGCCATCGCGTCGGCATCGGCACACCTGACGGAGCTGCTGCACAAGCCGATGGACCCGGCTCTTTCCGCGTTGGATACGGAGATCAACAAGGCGATTTTGTCTGCGGCGATCGCGGTGACGAAGGCGATCGCGTTGCTGATAGCGGCGGCCACGGAGTCGCAACAGGAGATTGTCAACGAGGGCCGCGGGGCCAATTCGCGCACGTCGTTCTACAAAAAGCACAACAAGTGGACGGAGGGGCTCATCAGCGCCGCCAAGAGCGTGGCATACTCCACCAACGTGATGATCCGCATGGCCGACGGCGTGTTGTCCGGTGGGAACACGCCCGAGGAGCTGATCGTTGCGTCCAACGAGGTTGCCGCGTCAACGGCACAGCTGGTGGCGGCGTCACGTGTCAAGGCGTCCTCCACGAGCAAGACCCAGGACAAGCTCGAGGCCGCCAGCAAGGCGGTGACGTCAGCGTGCCGTGCGCTGGTCAACCAGGTGAGGGATATCCTGGAGAAACGTGGAGGTGGTGAAGCGGGGAACGGGGTGGATTATTCAAAGCTGTCGTTGCACGAGAACAAGACGGCAGAGATGGAGCAGCAGGTGGAGATCCTCAAGCTGGAAAATGCCCTCAACAACGCCCGCAAGAGACTCGGCGAAATCCGCAAGTTTAGCTACATGGATGATCCTGATGAGGAGTAAGCCTAAACAATGGAGAGCATTGTGTTTCATATATTTCAAGCTGCATGTTGTCAGCCTGAGATTGATTTTCTCTGGGCACTTGGTTACATTTAAGTTTTCCTTCCTTTTTTATTTCGTATAAAATATCAGTGTTTATTCAAAGAATACCTGAGGCACTGATAACAACTTACCCCAGCCTGGTAGCGAGTCCCGTATGAATATGCTCATGCTCACCAAGGTTTGCCTCAACAGCTCACCCTGACTGTGACTGGCTCATCTTGGCCCCACAACTTTATCCGAGCCTTCACCTAAGGCTCTGAGGGCTGGATCAACATAACCGAGAAATATATCCTCAATATACAATGAAGGGCTCATCTGTGGCAGGTGTATGTTTTGTCTTATAACTAGAGGGGTTTCCACAAGTTGTTCATTGATCCTGCTGTCAAGCCATACAGCGAACGGAAGCTCAGTCCCACTAGTATTGTATTCCAGTGTGAATCTTCTCCAAACTAGCTTGTGTTCCTCGTATATCCACAATTTGGCAAGAGCCCCAGAAAGCTGTCTCTGTATTGACATATTGCAAATACCCCTTGCATAATAAGAACGAAACGCTAAAAACTCATTCAAGCGTCTGGCTCGTCTGTGTACCCTTCTGGCTGACCTCCTATGGAAATATACTTCCAAGTGTTTTTCGCTCAATTGCATGTCCATAGCTCTATAGTATTGGACTGTTGAAAGCAGGAGGCGTGATGGGGAAGGAATTGGTGGTAATTCGGTAACAAAGAATGTGGAGGACTGCAACAAAAGACCCCCCGACGATGGAATATTCGGTTTGGTTAGTGCTATTCTATGTTTTAAGACCGTCATATTTTGCTAAACGATTTTATATAGCTCTGGAAGCGAGGAATTAACCTTCTCCCGAAGATATCTTTTTATTCTTATATGCTCACTATCCTCTTGAGTGGCATGGTTGTTTTTTTTGCAAATTAGCCGGAGCAGGGTCTGAGGGCAGAGACTGTACATAGTTCCGTTGATACCTGCATGCGTCTCAAGTTTCGGATATGCCCCTTAAGCAAACGTTATTCTTTGAAGGCATAGCGCTGCTCTTCGATTGCGCAGTGATATGCATAATCGTCTCAGATTACCATAGTTGTAACCCCTTTGGGACAGGCGCCTACTGCACACCAATACAGGAGCTGCATATCTGGTGTTTGACAGCATGCAGCTCCTTGATAGCGCGCAGACATCAGTGAACGAAAGAAACGCTACAAAAATAAGGCTGAATTTAAGATGCTTTGCAACGTGACGCCGCAGACAGTCAGAACTGCGGCGTCGCCCCGCAAGCTGAAACAAATGCATCACCAAAGATACGCATGTCACTGGCCATAATATCTGAAACAAGGATACATTAAATATTTGATTGTGGAAAAACGAGTCAAATAGACACTAACAGTTTTTAGTGATGCTCATGCCAAAAGATCCGAGAGCTCTGCAGAAACGGTGACCAGCTTTTCTTTCCGTCTTTTTCGTGACGTTAGATAACATGCCTAAGGCGCACAAGTACCACCGAGAAGTACATATGCTTCAGATTATATAAACTCACCTCTTATTTGATACCCTACACGCCATGCATGTTAGTAGTAGTTCAAAGAAGGTTGAGGAGAAGTGGAGTAACCTACCAATTGCGGACCTGCGAATGTAGAAAATTAGTTCTCCTGACGAGGTGCTCAAGCGTATCATCAGAAAGATATGGGTTGCTGATATTTTCAGCATACCTACACGGTTAGAACTAACAGAGAAGCAAGAAACAGAAGTCACTGAAAACTTACCAGTCCTCGAGAATTTGAACTTTGTTCTTGGGCAAACGATGACCTCTAGCAAGTGTAAGTTGAGGTGCAATTTTTCCATTATCTCCAGTGAGATCAAGAGTGGATTCCCGATTGGTGATAGATGTAATGGGACCATCTGACCAGCAACTATCAAAGTTAATTGCATGAATCTCTGCATCCAAAGCTCTCCTTTCTTCTAGGAGAGATGTTACAAGAATTGCCAAATTGTGAATGTGTGCCAGTTTCTCTTCCTCCTCACCTTGAAAGTCACGACCTTCCATGAAGTGTGCAAGCCGCTACGGAGTTAGAAACCAAAGACATGTATCCAAGAGTTTTACGAATGCTTACCTCGATTGCGGCTCTAAGCTCAATTGTGGAGATTATTGTGTCATTCGTGTCTTCAGGGGATACTAGAGAATCTGAAATCTTCTCCAGGAAACAGAAGACATCGTCAATTCTTTGATATGTCAGCACAAGAGCTGCAGAAAGTTCACATGTATCATACATACACACTACATGTGTTGTGGAGAGACATCCCAAAAAATATGAATGCTGATTACTGTAAAAGACCCTCTGTGTTATATTTGTATTATTGACTGAATTTCATGGTGCGTCTTTACCTTACTTATATAGAAGCCGTCATCCTCTTGCAATGTGGAAGGAAATGCAGTAGCCTTGTATGGGGTTTGTACGGGATTATGTTCAAATATGCTGCAGCACCCCTTGTAAAATGCACGACAGACAGATAACGATCGCTCGCCCTGATCTCAACAATAGAAAAGTACCCAATGCATGAGAATAAGCTTACACTGTGTGTTGCACGACTATTGCCGAAGGTGTTGCACGCGGCTGAGGTCGTGCCGTTGCAAAGCGGGGAAGCACCGTTTTTTCCCTGAGGAAATTTCCGGGCCCCGACTCCGTCGGAGCTGTGCGCTCGGAGAGTCTCCTATCACAGCGGCTAACCGTTACACGTACCCGTGTTCTGCCGTAGGTGCGTGAAAAATATCTGAGGGTATAAGAGTATTTGCAACTCCATTCCAGGGGTGGTTTCGAAGCTTTGGAGACTCAGGAGTAACTCATCATCGCCATGTCGTCAAATACAAAGAAGAACTATCCGTAAGTATTGCAAGGTTTGCAGAGATCTGGTTTTGCAGTGATATCGTTGACTAACATGATAGGTTCTGGTATGGAGGTGAGTAATAACAGATGTAGGATAGACGACACTCTATCGTTTGTCTGCATTAGTTGTGTTTGTCTGCACTGGTTGTGTTTGGTTGTGTCTGCACTGGTTGTGTTTCCACTTGCGGGTTGTGGTGTCGTGGTAGTTATGAGTCTTTGCAGTGCCTAGTTACCTGGCTGCGGTAGCCGTTCAGACATATCACCTCCCGTTTGGGTTCTGACTCAGGACTCTCGCGCACTACCTACTATTCATTTTGACGGGCTATTACATGAGACAGTTCTCTGCAGGTTCTTGTTCTACCTTACATGATCTCTTGTTCTATGCAGATTGTTCTGCAGATCGCTTGTTCTCTAGATCGCTTGTTCTGCAGACTGCTTGTTCTCTGCAGATTGTTCTCTGCAGATTGTTCTCTGCATGTCGGACTGCCTCCCCGCCCCAGATAAGAATTACCGGTGCCTTTGATCCACAACCACTTCCTCCACCATCTCAACCTCCGAGACTGAACCTGTTCTCGCTGTTTCAGTCGCATGTTCCCACTTCTATCAATACTAACAAATAGGCGCCGCTTCCATGTTCGCATGCCTCTTTACCCACCCCCTCGACCTTGCAAAGGTGCGTCTCCAGACCGCCGCCGTGCCTGGTGAGAACCTCGTCTCGATGGCCGTCAAGATCGTCACCAAGGAGGGCCCTCTTGCCGCCTACAACGGTCTCACGGCCTCCCTGCTGAGACAGGCCACCTACTCCACCACGCGTTTCGGTGCCTACGAGTTCCTCAAAGAATACTACACCGACAACGGCAAGGCCCCCTCCACCGCGGTGCTGCTCGCATGCTCGATGGTGGCAGGCGCTGCCGGTGGCCTCGTTGGTAACCCCAGTGATATCGTCAACATCAGAATGCAGAACGACAGTACTCTGCCTGTTGAGCAGCGCAGAAACTACAGGAACGCGTTTGATGGGTTGGTGCGCGTCACCCGTGACGAGGGTGTGGCTGCTCTATTCCGTGGTCTTGGCCCTAACCTCACCAGAGGTGTGCTCATGACTGCCAGTCAGGTGGTTAGTTACGACGTTGCCAAGGCTTTCCTCGTTGGCACAGTCAAGATGGATGAGAAGAGCAAGTCCACCCACTTTTCCGCCTCCCTGCTTGCAGGTCTCGTTGCCACCACCGTTTGCTCTCCTGCAGACGTGCTCAAGACCAGAGTCATGAACAGCAGTGGTTCTGGCGAGGGTGTGTTCACCATTCTCACCAATGCCGTCAAGAACGAGGGTGTTGGTTTTATGTTTAGGGGTTGGACACCTGCTTTTATTAGACTCGGTCCACACACCATTTTGACTTTCCTTGCATTGGAGCAGTTGAGAAAGTTTGAGATTGGCATGTGAGGGATCACCACCAACGAGGATCTCCATGGTGATGGTTTAAGCACTCGATGCACCCCCATGCATCATCACATGTGATCCACGCATGAGCACGTGATTGCACTGGCAACATCCAAACTCTATTAGGTTGGGCATTCCTAGCCGACGTGTTTGGATCACTCCACATTCTAGATTTTTGTTTTTGGTCTGCATATTCCTTTATAGAGCATATAGAATAATATTCCTGTTGTATGGGCAACGAGTATGCTAGTAGCATGCTAGTAAGCACGCTAGTAAGCACTCTAGTAAGCACGCTAGTAGCACGCTAGTATATGTACTAGTAAGCACACTAGTAATGACGCTAGTAATGACGCTAGTAAGGACGCTAGTAAGGACGCTAGTAATGACGCTAGTAGGACGCTAGTAAGGACGCTAGTAGGACGCTAGTAGGGCGCTAGTAGCACGCTGGCGAACACGCTCATATAAGCACGCCAGCATAAACACGCCAGTAAGCACGCTAGTATGACACTAATGTATCACCAACTAGGAATCACAATGCCTTGTCTCTGCATTGCAGCACACTAATAAATCATATATTGATCGTCTCTCCACCGTAACCTCAAAAATCCAACCTTCACACTGCGTGTACCCCACACTCGTTACACTTCCCAAAACGGAAGTAGCTCATGCATGTGTATTTTTCACCAACTGAGAAGAGTAGATATGAAATTTATGTGGATTGTAATTGTGTTTGCAGGAATAGAGGTATTTAAATAGGAACGGAACAGAGTATACGAGTAACCTTGGGAACTGACATACCAGCAACGAATTACACTGATGACCACCGTACCAGTCACCGTGTTTACAGCACCACACTCATTGACTATAATCCCAATAGCAGTTTCTTCATAGACATAGCAGTTTAACCAAAACAGTCTTATAACAGACAGATAAGCTTTCAATAACAGCTCCTTAATAGCCCCAGAAATCCCATGGTGGTTCCAATCGCACAAGTTCAGAACAACTTTGCATACATTTAATCACCATCGATGCAGCAGGAAACAGTGCCCATACCTGTCACCCAATTGGGAACGCTGAGAGGCCACTCGAAGCCCATCTCGTGTATAGAAACGATATATCTCCCGTCCAACTTTGCATACCCCACAAACCGCCCCCTTCTGGTGCCCACATTGGTGTCTGCTGATGAGTCCGGGGTGCTGATATGGTGGGACGTCAACGTCAGGAGGCCACTGGCAGTGTGGAAAGGCCACGAAGGGATTGTAATGTCGATCATCCAACTGGGCATCCAGTGGAGCAACAACGATATGGAGGGGACTGACAACTATGATGGCACTTCCTATAAGAATACGGTAGTACCCACAATATCGTCAGGGTACGGCTCTGTGCTGACCCACGGGAGAGATTCAGAGGTTAAGATATGGAACCTGTTTGAGATTATAGATAGTGAAGCCTTTACATATAAATTCAGCGGGCCCTTTAATAAGCGGGTGCCTTTTCAAGAGTTGGACGGGTCATTGGGCGGATCGGCAATGGACGTGTCTGCCTCCAATGAGTCTGCCTCATCCAGCACATCCATCGCCTCCACTTCTCGGAAGCAGGTTTCCCCTCCCCTTGTATATAGTATCCCCGTAAACTCGCTTAATTTTTCAAACGTGGCTCTTCTCGGCCATAAACTGATCACCCCAGGCACCACAGATAGCAACGCGTTTGATGTGTATGAGATTCCAACTCCCGAGGCGACAACGGAGAACCTCGAGAATAGGCTTAGACGGCTCTTTGCTGGTGTCAACCTTGCCAGACTAATCGAGGAAAAGTACAATAGCAAGCTGGTCAAGGGGAAGGTCATGCCTAAGACGGACATCGACGATCTAGAGGAGATTTCCAACGACGACGGCGACGAGGGGGGTGCCACCAGAGACTTTGGAGTGGTTATGAAGTGTCTATGGATAGATGAGAGCACATTTGCCATTGGCTATGAAAGCGGGCACGTGGCGATGTTTGAAATTCGGATGGTTGCTGAGGAGACCACTTTGGAGCTCGTTTTCCTCAATTCGTGCCACTATCCACACCCAGTTCTTGCTTTGGAGTACGATATGGCTTTGAACGTGCTGATCTCTTCATCTGCCACCGACAGACTAGGTATTTTCCCACTGGGATTGCCGATTGGTGATCGGATGGATGTGGAGAGTATGTGCATCATCAGCAGGGTGAAGCATAAGGGTGTCAGTAACATGCATACCAGGGGTGACGACTTGGTGTTGACTACGTGGGATGGTCTGGTTAGGGGGTTTTCTGTAGAGTTAGCCAAAGACGGAGTCTTGACACCTCTATTCAAGGTGCGTAAGCTGACCCCCACTGTTGCAGTCAACAACATCAACAGCAAAGAGGATGATATCATGCAGGAGGTTGGTGCCAAGGTGAAGGCCACTACAGCCCGATTCAGCGCGTTGCAGCCCAGCTACAGCGACCTCAAACAGGATCATTTGCTCGTTTTCAAGAATGGCA
This sequence comes from Kuraishia piskuri, assembly GCA_030567595.1. NCBI lineage: Eukaryota > Fungi > Ascomycota > Pichiomycetes > Pichiales > Pichiaceae > Kuraishia > Kuraishia piskuri. The sequence goes on from JAJLSM010000023.1 coordinate 45,144, forward strand.
TGAGCAAGATGATAGTTAGGAAAAGAGACGAGGAGAATTTGAGCAAGAAGTGGTTATATGTGGGGTATAACGATGGCCGTATTGGAGTGTACGATTCGCCCGCTGATAATTAGAGTGATTGATGGAACTTCAAGAATATTATAAAAACTAGAGTGGATGGAGTGGATGATATAGAGTGAATAATATAGAGTGAAGATAGAGTGAACAGCAAACGGTGAATCTCAACAACATTTCAAGTAGATCGTAGGTCTTCATGATGGTCAATCCTCTCACCTCATATATTTATCCTTCCACCAGTTCACCAATTGCAGTAATATATGTGCTAACCCACTAACGCACCTCGTGCATGAGCGTGCATGGCCCAAGCCTCTATGATCCGAATACGCGTGGTTAGCGTCTTTTGTGTGCATGTCCCAATATGGGAGCGGAGCGGTGCAATGATACATTATATGACATTATCACAACCATTATAGGTTCCCAATATACATTTCAGTTAGAACAACTAGTTGGTAATTGTTGTAGTTAGTGACAGCTAATCATTAGTGATAGTGTTAGTTGGTCATTTTAGTTATATTCTCGGTCACTGCCAAGGTTCACAGTATCGACGATGTTCAACAGTCTGGGAAGAGCACAGTTCGTTGCCAACTACTCGCTCACAGTGGTGATGCAATTGGGATTGATATGGGCGCTTTTGGCGTATATTCCGTTCCTTTTCGCGACCCCCGAGGTGGTTGCGGATATTTCCAACGTTAAGAGGTGAGTATCAACTGGAGACACATACACATAGAGAAAGATAGATCGATAGACCGATGGACCGATGGACCGATGGACCGATAGAAGCATAAAGCATAGACACACATTCAACACATGATAATCATCGAAAGAACACGAAGCATCGAATTCAAAACACACAGAGAGCACAGAAGGCTTAGAAAGATAGAAAACAGAGACATTATAGGTTAAAGAAAGATCGAAAGCATCGAAAGCATCAAAAGCATCGAAAGTATCAAAAGCATTGAAACATAGAGAACATATGGCACTTCCCACAGGTGCACACAGATGATTCCCAGCACATTAAACATACAGGACACAACAGATTCATAATACTACAGATTGGACATACAGCATATTCAACACAGTGTATTCAGTATACAGCACATTGACCATATAGCATATCCAACATTTACAGTGCATAGTACTACGAGATCAAATTGTCATCACTATGCAACGACTCCAGACCTGTGTATTCAGGATATGATATGTGTTTCTACTGCTGGCTGTGTGCATGGTATGCATATGCTAGCTAAGCCTTCTGGCGTGCCAAGCACTAGCTAAACCTTGATGTGTTGTTCGTCTTGTCTGTCTGTCTTGTCTGTCTCTGTGCATATGCAAGATAAGCTTCTAGTGTAGTGTCTATATGCAAGAGAAGCTCCTAGTGCGGTATTATATGCAAGCTGATCGTTCTTGTCTTGTTTATATGCAGGCCAAGACCGAAATGTCTTATCTAGTGTCTGTCTTGACTCCGCATATGCAAGCCAAGACAGGAGTCTTGTCTTTCTCTTCTGTATAGTTCATCCTTACATGCAAGCCAAGACCTTGCGGTCTTGTCTTGTGCCTTGTCTTGATTTCTTTTTCTAACATTGCTCCATTTAGCTCCATTTCATTAAAACACTCCCGCAGCTTCGGCGCTAGCAACCGCACCCCCAAAGAAAACATCCGCATCGCATTCGACTTGCATGCCGATCTCACCCCCCTTTTCACCCGCAATACAAAACAGGTGTTTGTCTACTTGTCGGCAGACTATCCAGATACAAAGCACAAGGACTTTGGCAACAACGAGGTGGTGTTCTGGGACAAGATCATCACCAGCAAAGAGGACGCGGTGCTCAACATCACCGGCCAGCGTGGAAAGTACTCTGTATGGGATACAGAGAGCAGTTTTGCCGCAAGAGATGCGGTGTTGAAGCTGCACTATGACGTGCAGCCGCATGTGGGGTGGATTGTACATGGCGAGGCAGGGGGTGTGCATGAGTTTACGTATCCCAAGGTGGAGGCATAGTGGGTTCTCGTAAATTGGTTATTTTGAATCAGAGGAATGGCTATTGATTGAATAGAATGGGTGAGAGAATAGAATGGGTGAGTGAATAGCATGGTTGAGTTGTTGGTTGAGTATCTTGAGTTATTGATTGAGTATCATGTTGAGTTATTGAATATCTTGGTTAAGTTATTGAGTGATAGTGCTTGAGGCATTCAATATTATGGTTAAGTTATTGAGCCTGTCATTTGCCTCTGTCTACCCACTAAGAAGGATAAGCTCCTGAGTACTCAGCCTCCTGGATGTGATAGTGGTTAAATTTAGTATAGCCAATAGAGTGACGGATAGATATAAACACCAACACAGCAACAGACATGGTGAGTCTCGCAACCAAATAGAAATACTGGGCAATCTAATATCCCTCTTCGGAGATACATTGTGATCACCCAATCACCCACTACAGCTCAGTTCAGATACTTTATTATAGTTTGAACCAACCCAATACATTTTATACCTTCATAATTAATTGTTTGTTCAAAGTTCACTCCGCCTAGATCCACTCCAGTATCTATTTGCCTGTTTACCAGTTTATCAATTTAACCGATTACCAGTTTACCAGTTTACCAGATTACCAATGTTTACCAGTGTTTACTACTTTGCACTATTCAGTACTATCGTCAGATGTTTACAACTTCAGGAGCTCACCAGCCTCCACCGATGACTCATGATTGACAAACCCAACACACCCATCCTCGACTTCTCCACGACCGCATCGCTAAGTGATCATGATCCTGTCTTTGTTGCGAGAGAACTGTTACTTCAAAGAGAGTTCCCTCTAGTCATCTGGTTTGCCCACACACCAAGCGCTCAACACAAGAACAAAACCCCATTCACTCACACCCATACCTACTCATGCAAACCCTCTCACACACGCACACACACACACAGAGGCAGTGACCCACATTGACCCACACACCCACACCACCACAAATACGAACCTAACCACTAACACCAGGACCCACCCACACCAGGACCCACCCACACCAGGACCCCCACACCCACTGGCCCACACACCCACTGACACACACACACCAAGTGACCCACACACACCAAGTGACCCACACACACCAAGTGACCCACACACACACACACACCCACTCACACACACGCACACACACACGCACGCACACACACAGAGGCACACACACACACACACGCACACACACACACACACACACACACACACATACTCCAGCAGGGTGCCTTGCCTGTGGAAATGCCTTTCCCCGTAAAGATGGTGGCCAACTCGGGAAGGATCAGGCCAGGATAAGGGCCTAACGCAGATCAGCTAAGTTTTATATTTATCAAATTCAAATATTTCTGTGGTTCAATACATTTATTATCTCTACCCCAATGCTCCATCTCCAAGCACCCTACATCGAATCCTCTACACACCAATATACCCAAATCCAGACCAAGTCAACCACCCACCCCCACAAACACCCACACGCCTGGTAACCCCCAAACCGTAGTGACCACCACACCCACAAAGACCAACACTCGCAGTGACCCACATGCGCATTGACCACCCACACCAGGAACCACACACACCAGGACCCCCACACCCACTCACCCACACACACACACACACACACACCCACAAACATGGAGGACGACGAACACACAGAACCACAAACTCGGACACCCACAAACACGAAACCCACACTCATGCGCATCAGTCGATGCAGGAGGGCCATCATGATTGAGTTATTCACATGTAACAGTATGCGGTACCTGCAGGCGTATACAGTCTAATGCAAGTGAAGAATGGGCGCCAAGAACTCTACACATTCCAAAATTCTTGTAAAGCTGCACATAGTGCAGATGCAATTCCTATATACAGTATCTAATCCAAGCTAATACGTTTACCTGCTTTAGTGCACACCAAAACCTACGGTCTTGGGGTAGATCGCATCACCTTCCATGCATTGCAAAACCCTCGCTCTTGCCGTGGATCATCCTACTTTTCCGCCGCTTCCAATTACTATACCGAATCCTGCGGGTTATTCCCTCCCATGAGCCCACAACTGCCTGTCTCTCTGCAAAGTACTTCAACACTTTATGCCTCTTTGGCAACTCCTCGATGTACGCCGCACGCTTCTCCTTCGGCACGTGCCTGCTGATATGCCTGCTAACAAGTTTGAGGAGCCTGATGTAAGACATTCCACCCAGTGCCACCTTGGGAACCTTAAAGTTCTCCACAGTCGCTGCCCTCTCCGGCTGCTTCCGGCCGTTCCTCTCCCTCCTCAGGCCAATGTACCCCTGTAGCAGCATCGAATCCGCCAACTGGAGACCCTGGGCCATCGTGGAAAAGTCTCCCACAAGCATCAGAACGGTGTCGTTGAGGTTCTTATTGGATAACAGCAGGCCGCGCGAGTAGATTTCCTTAACCATGCCGGGGATCTGAGCCAACCTTCCCGTATCCTTGAGCTGCTCTAGACGGTACTGCCAGATCGGGAACAGAGCACTACGGTTCATCGGGTCGAGCGACACGTCATGGGCAGAAACGCTTGAAGCGCTTGAACTAGTTGTCGTTCTATCGAACGCCGCCAGATCGGGAAATACCCGATTAGGCAATTCCCCATTGGGAAGCAGTCTCGCCTGCGCCAGCCCGTAAAACTTTTGGAACGTGGACTCGAACAGCCGCCAGTTGCGCTCCTCTCCATAGATGATCAGCATGATCTCGAGCACCCGCAGCTGCCTATCGGGACCTGTTGCGGAGGAGTGCGCCAGGTACTTTTCCAGAAATCTACGTGCCTCCTGCGTGGTGTCATACTTGGCTACAGAGACTATGAAACTACGCATAACGCCCAGTGGGAGGTTGCCCAACGCCTTCTTCGCAAACATATCGGAAACGATCTGCTTTACCAGCTTCAAGGTGCCGCTGCGGCGCGGCATACCCGAGAGACCCCTGATCAGGTAGGCATAGGTGCTATAGGTGGGGGCCAACCCGCTCTGCAGCAGTTTATCGTATACTGCAGCGACCCTGTAGTAGCGTTTCTCCTCGATGAGCGCTTTCATTATGCTCTCGTAGTGAGCTACATGGATTACCGGCTTTTTATCCAACCTCACCTCCGAAGATGTCTGAGCTGGACCCAATCCTGCGAGCACATGCTCCACCTTACGGTACTGCTTGCGCTTGGTCAAACTCTCCAGCAGCAGGGAATACGACCTAGAGGTGGGCACTACGCCCTCGCTCTCCACCATCTCCTCCCACAGCTTCCCAAACTCCTCGTGCTTGCTCTGCCTCACGCACAACTCCAGCATCTTGTTGTAGAGGGCAGCAGACTTGCAGAAGAGCTTTTTGCCCTGCAGATCGTGGAACACCGCCTCTGCTTGGGCAAACCTTCTGGCAGTCGCGTACGCCTCCTGCAACAACAGATACGCCTCTAGCGGCGCGCTGAGTTGGAATCTGCCTACGATTAAGTCATCTATTATATGCTTTGCCGTGTCATAGCGGCCCAATTTCGCGCACGACCCCAGAATGGTCACCAGGTTGCTGAGAAGTACACGTGGAGGGGGCGGTGGGGCCCTCTGGTGCAGTGCCTCCACCAAGTCAAGAGCCGTTGGGATATCGCCCAGTTTGGCTAGCGCCTTGAACACGAGCAACTCTGCGTGCCACGTTGGAACCAGCCCATACTTGGGGAACTGCTTGAACCAGTCGATGGTGCCCGCATGGTCGCCCGTCTCGAGATGTGCCCGCATCAGTGCGCCGATGATGTGCGAGGAGGGTTTGAGGCCACGCTTTTGAAGCTGTTGCCATAGCAGCAACACCGCCCCAAGCTCTCCCCGGCAGGCCAGTGCATGCATCACGATTCCATAGTGCAGCACATCCGGAAGCTCGCCCCTGCCAAAGAGCGCCTCGAACTGGTCCTGCATCTCTCGCCAGCGGCCCGACTTGGCCTGTATCATCAGCACAGAGTCGAAGATGGTGTCTGAGAGTGCGTTTTCGGGGCTGTTTTCGTAGATCTCTAGGGCACGTGCATACTCCTGCTTTTGTATGAGAGCGCGCAGTACAAAGTTGACGGCTCCGGTGGTGCAATCGCTAAGGTTGAGGTCCTGCACATGCCTCCAAACGCCAATCACCGCATCGTACTCCTTATCGTTATACAGTACGCTCATCACGCTGGCGTAGAGCCCGCCAAGTTGGTTCTCAGGCGTCGTTCTTTCCAGGTATTGCATGGGAACTTCTACAGACGCCTTTAGGTCTCTCCTTACGATGTGGAAAAGCGACTTGACCGTGTAATTAGAGGGATGCAGCGCAGAAACGTCCAGCGAGCCCCCGTAGTTGCTCAGGGTGAAGGCTTTCCAGATATTAGACACGAGGTGTTGGTGCGCAGGTTTGGAGGGCTTAGAGGTGCGCGTCGACTGTTTAACTATGTGGTGGAGCAGGTGTTCCCTTTCCGTTTTGGGCAAAACTTCCATATCAGCCAATTCCAGGACATGGTGGAGGCCGCGCTTATGTCCCAATACTGTGCAATCCCTCAACACCTGAGCTGCGAGTGCCTTTAGTTGGGCCCGAGACTGGAACTTATGCTTTATCTCCTCCAGAAACCGCTCCTTCTGGCCGTGCCTCTGGAGCACAGCTACAACATCACGTGACTTGACCAGCGTATAGTAGAAGTAGGCCGTGGACTGCTGGTCGGACCCAACAAAGAGATCAACGAGGTGGCTTATTTTGGCCTCCACATCACCAGGGATCGATGGATAACCCTCAGAACCCTCCAGTTGCTTCAGTAAATCCAAAAGCTGCTTCATTTGGCCCACCTCCTCATGGTTGCCCGGCATTTCTCTGATTATCCCATCCAACGCACCAACGTTCTCGCTGAGAACCTGCAGGATAAAGTGAGAAACTTCTGTTTCTGAGCCGTGGGAACCCAGCAACCGCGCCTTTAACGCCAACGGTAGCACAACTCGGTCACCCTTCCGCCTGGCCAGCCATAACCCGTACGCCAAAGAGGAGTGCTGGGTATGGGCAGCAAAGAGGGTGATGAGTCTCAAACGGAGCCTGCCATTGGAGAGAGCATGTGAAAGAGGTGCCCTTTTTGTGTTTGCCTTTTCAAATACCGACAACAGCTCATCATATGACGAGTTGCCTGTTTGGGTATTTCCTATTTCCGCATTATTTCCTATTTCGGCAATACTTCCTATTCCGGAAACAGTGCCCCTCTGGGAAGCAGATTCACCCTCGGCTGCATTGCACAGCCCTTCTATATAATCCACCAACTCTACAACGCTCAACGTTTCGACATCTATAGGTTTACTATGTACAGTTTCCTCGGTTTGTGCTCCGGGAGTGCGTTCTTCCCCATTGGGAATCTCGATGTTTCTATGTACTTTTTGCAACGCAACCTCCTCGAAAAGTGTGTAATTGTGGTGGAAGAACTTGGTGTGTGTGCTACTGAGGAGACGCCGCGTGTACCTCTCCAAACGCCTCCCTGGTGAGGCCCATATGTCACGTGACTTGCCGCTCCTCCTCAGCAGTCCTCCCTGTTCTCTCCACAGGGGGATCAACGACCCCTTCAGTATGTTGTTTAGGCCCCATAGACTACTATGTCGTATACTCCAGGCCACCAAATTGTCCTGGTGGCTGAGCCGCACTAGGAAGCAGCATCGCTCCACGGCAACTTTTAGTGACATAGGTGGTTTATCGTTGGATGTGGGAGTGTAGGGAGCATAAATGAGGTGAGGGTGGTGTTAGTGGGTGTGAAAGGAGTAAGCTATGTGGTTGCTCTATGTGCTTTGCTTGAAATGAGAGTTTGAATCACCCAACCCACGTATATATGCTGTGGGGTTTGGGTATGCTGTGCAGCAGGGACGAATGATAAAATATCTCTGGGAGTATTTGGAATATCGCAATTCTGGATAGCTCTATGGAATCCCCGAGCACCAATGTAGTGGAAAACACCGCTCAAAGTGAATATAAAACTATGTGGAACCACACCGTTCCAACTTGTTGCGTTCAGACCCCGAGATGCCTGCTGAAAAATTGTATGGGCAGAGTGTGCTGAGGGGCCGGTGGGGCGCGTGAAATATCGGCCCAAAGTACAGAGTCGCCGCTAGCTCGTCAAATGTATATGCTCTGCAACTGCAAACACCTATGGAACCAGCTTGAAGTCTTGCAAAAGCACTAATTATCACTATTCCTTTACTGTGGAGTCGTCTTGGTGGGGTCGTCTGCCATTTTTCACACCATAAATTTCGGGTCGTGTTCTGATCAATGCAGGTCCAAGGCAAGAAGACTGGGACCTAAAACGCTTATAGTTTGCAATTATGTATTCTGAATATGTATCTTGTTGATCAGCAAAGTCAGGGGAATCTGGTGCAGTTTTTAGAATTGAGAAAAGTGGAGATTGGGCCAAGTTGGTGGGGTGCTTTGGGTGGTGCCTGCCATTAAGAGGACGTGCAGTGAGTGAGGGAGGGCAGGAGAGGAGAAAAGCTCCAATAAATGGGGCCTCGCCGAATACAAACCACAAACAAATCACATAGGAGTGTTGAGAGAGATTTGTTTAGCATAGCAAGCAATTAAAATAACCTACTTTCATCAAATATCACCCGATTGAAGAGCCTACCCCTTTGTGCTTACATCATTGCTTACGAAACCAAATCCCATTGAAGTAAAGATGACGTAATCACGCAGCTGCATAAATATTTTTTGACCCCATATAAAATTTCACCATAGTTAAGGAATCAAGTAGAAAAGATACGGTGAGAAATACGTAAAACAGGATAGTCCAGGTCTGTGAAGAAGCCAAATACACTAAGCCGTGCTGTGACAATTACCCCACTGCATCCAAACCCAATATTTCACCCGATAATCCTCCAACTGGGCCACATATAGAGCTTTACTCATACATTTGCATACTGCAGCGCTGGATATTTTCACCAACATTCCCCGAAATCACAGTATCCTTTTCACCTTCCACACTAAACAATGCCACCAGAACATACCAACAGGAGTAATTCTAAGCATTTCAGAAAACCAGCTAGGTTCACGGGAAAAGAAGAGAAGGGTAAGTAGTTGATCTACCGAGGAGCGCCCCTCCGGGTGACTATTTCAGAAGCCTGTTCTTCGCATTTTTTCTCTCATACTAATCTAAGTGCTCCAGTTCACGAAATTAAGAAGTCCCTCATACATAAGAGCCGTCTCAGAAAGAACTACTTCAAGTTACTCGAGAAGGAGGGCGAGTCGGTGCCGGAGAAGCCAACTACGCGAACGTCTGAGACTGAAAGAAAGCCGCTAACGTTCCAGGAAAGGCAGCAGATTGCAAAGGAGAGGAAGGAGAGAAAGAGACTCGAGAAGGTGGAGGCCACCAAGAGGTCGATTGGTGAGATCCAGAAGAAAAAAGAGCAGAGACAGAGGCGGAAAGATAACATGAGCAAGACCACCAGAACGGGCCAGCCCTTGATGGCTCCCCGGATCAACGATCTGTTGGATAAGATCAAGAGGGACATAGATAGTAAAGAGTAGGCTACTTATCACAATCACATGGTTATCATCCTATAATATATGTATTCACAACAACGACATATTAAACAGGGTATCGAGTTTGAGGTCCCGGCTGCTCAACTCTTGTAGAATTCCCGCATCGGCTACATTGAACGACATTTCGTTGCTAGTAGATACGAGCGACGCCATTAGGGACAGTGGGGTGCTTGTGGGGGTCCCAAGACCACAGTCCACGCCTCTCCTGCTGGAACTGGCGGGATTCCCAGATTTCCCTGTACATTCTATTTGGGAGAAATTGCCCAATTGGCAGGTGTAGTAGTCGAACTCGCTCTTCTTGAGACAGGTGAACAACACCACCTCTCCTCCCACCCCACAAGCCAGGAACTTGTTTCTGAGAAAGGGGATTCCGTTCTCGTCGGTTTCAATGGAACCTCCAAACTGGGCAACTTGGCCCCGCTTACCCTTTTGGGAAGTATATACGGAAGAGTAAACCCGACCAAACAGGCCCCCATCCTCAGGTTCTCCCCAGATGGGAACCAAACTACACTTGCCAAGTCTCCCCACAAACCCCAGCTTGATCTTTGTGCGCAGTTCCGACCACCGGTCCGCAGACTCGTCTATCCTAACCGGCGTAACAGAGCACGTGAGCTTATCAGAAACGATGGCCAAGCAGCTGCCGTCACCAGAAGAGGTTTCGGCGGTTCTCCACCCGGGTGGAGGTTCCATCAAGCCCAGTTTTACGAGCAGTTGGCGTCTCTGTTCTTCCAACTCCTCTGCAACGCTCATGGGATGACCTCCAAAAGCCGCACCACCCACATGAGGCATTGCCTGTGCGGCCCCTGCGGCACTCCCAAGGCTATGCGTTGCCTCTGCAGCAACACCGGTAACCTCCATCTCCATGTTTCTCGTTCCCTCGTAAAAGTTCTCCACCAGGCAGTTCCCCAGCAGGCTTCGCTTCACGCTATCGCTCTCTACAAGGCTCAGCGTGCCTCTCATTTCATTATACGTAAACCTATAGAAGGAGTCCTTATCGGTGGCAACAACCACGGTACTGCCAGACACAGTAATCGACACCACTGTGCAATTGCCTCCATTCTCAAACGAGTATACCGTCTCCACATTACCCATCTTCTTCGTATACTGATCATAACGCGTTAGGAACAACCTGTTTCCCCCGCTGTACAGGATAGCAGAGTCGTTGAGCGAAGCCACCGCACTCACTGGGCCAAACGGACACTTCCAAGACGTAAGGTACGTTGCAATGACAAACTCGCCGCTACTCGACGACTTCGCCCGCCTTATATCTACAATCTTTACAGCACCCGTACTACCGACCCTACACCCAACAAGCAAATGGATATGAGTGTGCAAAGAAGCTGAGCCCGGGGTTTGCTCGCGCGAACGGTCACGTGACGCAGACTCCTCCCCGTCGGCGGCAGCCGCATCCGACCCCTCATCCATTGGTTCCTCCTCAATTCGCGAGAACTTCCACTCGGCGAGACAAGCGGGCTCTTCCTCATCGGTAAAGAGGTTTCTCTCGCGCTCTTTCATCTCCTTTAAGGGGAGCTTGGCGTTCGCGCGGTGGTCTACAAAGAGGAGCCCCCCACCAATGTCATTACCACGGCTGCGTTCTGAGGCAGGTGGAGGCTGTGAGATTACCACAAACAGTTTTAGATGGCTCATATACAACATCTTCTTGCCTGTGGCTCCCAGTTTGATGCGCTTGCAACAAGTGGAGGGGAATTGCCCCACCTTCACCATGCTGAGGCCATCCTCTCTCAGCATTATCACGTGATCAAAGTAGTTGCCAGGTACCCCGATATTCAAATCCAACGGATTCAGCACACTGAGGCTGTGGGTGGCCCTGTCGAAGTGTTCTTCTATGATTACCCTTTTGGGGAACAGGGAGTTACCCAAGGAAAGCTTCCAAATGTTGCGGCAGGTGAGATAAATCTGGTCTGGAGAGGCTCTGGATAGGTTCAGCAATACTGCAGTGTGCCCAATTCGTTGGAAGTTCAACATTTGCAGGGATATCGCATAATTGCCTGATTGGGAATTACCGGATTCGGCATTTCCCGATTGGGAATTTCCTAATGGGGTAATTCCCAATTTGGCACTTCCCAAACTAGGGTTCCCTGACTCGCCTCCAATCATCCGACTCACCCCAAAGTGTCCATCCAAAGTGCCTACAACTATGTAGTGGTCTTGGTTGTGGTTTACATACTCCAACGAATGCACCACAACGCTCAGGTGCACCTCAGAAGTGGGTCTTTCTGGAATTCCAAACAAACGATTGCAATCCACCTCGCCAGCTCCACTAAAACACTCCTCTTGCTCATTGTACCTGTAGAAGAACAATCCGCCATCATTGGTGCCAACAACGAGGTACACCTCTTGATTGGATAGTGGAATCAGCTTCACCACTGAGATTCGCGTGCGCGCAATCATTGTGGTAAGTGCCAATTTGCTCAGCAAATCCACATTTCCTTCCTCTTCTACACTGATAGCATCTCCATTTATCAGAAACACCTCAACATTCGTCATTACTGTGCCCTCCACTAACGTATCAGAAGCTATGGCAACCATACTTCCCAGCAAACTCGTGTGGATGATGGTGTTACGGCACTCTACCCTCTTGGCATTGCCAGGGCTGTCAATTCTACCAATACCAATGGAATTCGAGGTGATATGGATGAACAGTTCTGGGGTGGTGATATCAAGAGCATCCATATTGGCTACCGCAAACAGCAACGTGGGCTCCTTGCAGTGGAAATCAGCAACCTCCACCAGACTCTCCCCGTCAAATTGGAACAACGACGACATGTAGGGATAACTTGCCATGACCAGCACACCGTACTCCCTGGAGGAAAAAGTGAAGATCGCACTGGCATCCTTGAAACAGTTGCCGTCCCCCTGCTCATCCACCACGACGCCCATGATCTTATTCTTGATTCCCTTGAAACCGGTTCGCAACTGCCATAAACACCCCTTGGAGTCCCTTCCTCCTAGGGCCCACAGCTCCTGCGAGGTGGCCCTACTGACGTTCCGGGCTTTGATCGGTTCGATTACCGAATAATCGTATAGCGGGGACCAGTTGGGCAGCTTTTCCAGCACCGAAACCACCTTGAACCTGAAGAGGGGGCTGTTGGACGAATCTCCTGACCCGGTAACAGGATTACCAGATTGGGTAAGACTTCCCAAAGAGGAAGTACGCTCCCGGCCCCCCAGTGCAACCAGCCGGCCCTCCAGTATACTTGACGAAGAGGCCTCACAGGAGTAAACCAGGCGATAAATCGGCTCGTGTCCAACACTGTCGTCTTCCTCTTTCTCCTCAAAGGTGAACTCGCTCATGGCGTGGGTGAAGGTGAACAGCTTCACGACACGGATCTCCCACTTGTCTTTGCCGGTGTACTGAGTCAGCTCTACGCAGTAGATATCGCTGGACGCGCTACAGATGAGCACCTGGTCCACATTTACAAGAACGTCACTGGAAGTGCGTACTACGTGCCGCCTGGGAATGTAGTAGGAAACGGGCTTGAAGGGTACAGCATCAGAGTCCCACTCACACTCGTCATGGCCGCACTGTGACAGGATATAGTTAACGCCTCTAAACAGGATTTTGTTCTCCAACACCAGAAGAACGCCCATGGTCTGTTTCAAGGGGACGACAAAGTAGGGGATCGGGAACGAGTTGGGGAAGAGGAGGGGCGCATGCTGGATGAGGTGCTCCAAAGGGTTATCAGTGTATAGCTCTGCGAGTTTTAGTTGTAGCAACCCGTTAGGGGTGACCACGAGCGTCAAGAACATCACGTGATTTGTCAGCGACTTCTCGATTGGCTCGAGAAAACACGAGTGCAGGATGATGCCGTCTACGTAGATGTTAATGTATGAAGATATCGAGAGTTCCTGGGCGTTCCCCAGCTTGTATATCCTAACCAAGTTAGCCAGAGCAGTTACGGCCACTATATTGCCATTTCGGTGACAGTGCACCTGTTTGCCCAAAGTCTGGGGCTTGATGAGGGGCCCAATAGGAGGCTCATCAAAGGGGGTGTGCACGTCCAGCAGGTTGATTTTCCGAATAACAATACACTCGTAGAGGCCATTGATATATGCCAGCTTTGTTATCAGTAAATATCCCGAAGACAGCGACAGCAGGATGTGATCGTAGAAATTACCCGATTGGGAATTACCCGATTGGGAAACATTACCCTTTTCGGCAGTACTGCAATTCTGGGCACCCATCACCCCATATTGTAGTTGGCTCTCTCGCGAAAGCAAAGCGGCTGATCGTACAGTGGCATGAAGAGGAATCGTGTGGGTTCTGTTGATGACGATGGAGGTGTTTCTAACGTACACGTCGACGGAGCCAGTTGTGGTGATGGGGGATTCTGTGTTGGAGATGCGTGCGATATCGTTCGTACTACTATTACCTGTGTTTTCGAATGTCTCATCGATTGTTTTCTCTGTGAAAGTGATGTTTCCCAAAGTGGAATCGTTTTCGCCGACATCTCCGTCGGAGTTAGCACTACGGCTAGTGCTAGTCTCTTCGGCGGCGTTTCTGCCACTGGTGATTCGCAGCATCTCCTGTTCTAGGTCGTCATCGAGCGAGTTGAACGAATTAAACGAGTCAGGCGCTGTGCCTTGTAGTCTATTCCACATGTCCAGTGGGATTACGCGATTGGGAATATTGCCGCTTTCGGAAGCACCAGCGTGAATCGCCTCGGCGCCACTACTTCCTTGGTTCATATCAACTTTGACATCGTTGAAAATGTGCAAGATCAAGCTGCTCGGCACAATAGTCTGTTGCAAGTAGTATGGACCCACGGTATCTGATGGCATGTTGGATGGTGAAGGTGAGAGAGAGAAAGTGGGAATTGAAGATGAAAGTTGGCAGCTGTGATGATGTGTGTGGAATTGGTAGTCTGGAATACCCTGAGAAGGTCTTTGCAATGCTGTGGTGCTGACCGGTTGAAGGCTCAGGTCACGTTATGCAGCCTTAATTACTTCCCGTTTGGGATTACTATGGGAGAGGCTCGAGATGGCCCAATTGAGGTGAAATATCCCGCTGTGGTGAATTGTATGGTGATAGTATGATGATAGTTGTGAGTGTACACAGCAGAAACACTCCTTGAGCCGTGCGAGTCACACCATAGGGTGAATTTGGACAGACTCGAAACCTCGCGATGGATGCAGTACAGTAGATGGGATGCAGTGGTGATGAAATAACCGGATGAGGTTAGACTGTGTGGATATCAACGAGATATAGCGAGGCAGCAGCACCGATGTAGTTGCTATATCAATGCCAGAATAGCGCCACATAAAAAGCAAGCCGGTGAAGATTACATGTTTCACAGCACCATGGGGTTTTCCCCTCCAGGAATTTGAACTTTGATGTCGCGTAGTGTATTAGATGTCGTGAACTGGGATATCCCATTTTCACAGGGCTCAGCCATACATTTCCAGCAGGCATCGCCTAATCGGGTAAGCGCGAAACAGTAGGGAGCGCTGTGTCCTGCGGAGAGGCAGTGCCAAATAGGGAAGACGACCCAAGAGATGATGATTAGTTGTTGAAATTACACGGTGTACAACCTGTAATTGATAAACCAGAGGTGAATCTTTATAAATGGTGCTATATCACAGTATACTACTACCACAGCCTGCATAGTTACCACAGTCTACACCACAGTCTACACCACAGTCTCCATAGTTAACAGCGAAATAGTCACTGGACATCCACCACAATATAACTGACTCCGCCAATTGACTCCGTCAATTAACTCCGTCAACTAACTCCGTCAACTAACTCCGTCAAACCCATAATCAGTAATGTCGTATAGCGAATTGGTGAGTATTCCCGAGTCAAGCTTTGAGTTCCCTGCTAACAGTATAGAACGAGCGGATCGACCCGTTTGGTGACGATGACATCCAGCCGGATGTTCCCGAGGCAGGTATGTAAAGCAATATGAAGAATCAGGGAGGTGTTGAAGCGTCAAAGGAGATATCAAAGGTGTTGAGACATCAAAGGAGACATCAAAGGTGTTGAGGCATCAAAGGTGGGACAGGTTGAATAAGGTGAGTTGAGTGAGGAGCAGTTGGCATGGGCTATCGCCTCCATAATCCTCTTGTCTTGACTGTCCTTCCTTGACTATTCTCTCAGCTATTGCTTGACTGTCCTTCCTTGACTATTCTCTCTTTGCCATTGCTTGGTCTTCCCCCCACTTATTAACCTCCAGTTCAACCCCTTCAACCCCCTCAACCAGCCCCCCTTGAGGCCTCATCCCCCGACTCCAAAAACTACGAGGGCGGCCTCCTCTCCGTAAACCACTACCGTCAGTTCTTCGACCTCTCCACAAAGGACTTCATCGTCAACTGCACCATCAACCCGTTCAGAAGACTCACACAGTCAGACTACTACAGGGTGGGAGACCTCTACGGCGCGGTGTGGATAACCGCAACCGTCATCGTGTTGCTCTTCTTCTGCAACACCCTGGCCGACCTCATTGGCGAGTGGATCACCCACAGATCAGACATCAACACGGAGTACTTCACGCTGCTGGTGTTCTCCATCAACCTGCTCTACGGCTACATCGTCGTGCTGCCGTGCCTCCTCTATTTGGTGTTGCGGTTCTACCTCCACGTTTCGGTGCTGATCCCGGTCTCCCAGCTCGTGTCGCTGTACGGCTACTCCAACGTGTGCTGGGTGCCCGCGGCCATCCTTTCCATCCTCAGGGGCTTTCTGGCAAACCACTCAACAACTTCAACAGCTCTCGAATGGGTGTGCATCGCTCTGGGCGGGGTGTTGAGCGGCGGCTCCATCTGCTGGAAGGTGCACGGCTACTTGGCCGATGCCCTCCAAGGCTCCAACGACTCCCTCAAGTATGTGCTTGTGACTGTGCTTGCTGCTGCCCATACGGGCTTCACCCTTGCCGTCAAGGTGAGTTTCTTTGGCGATTTGAGGTGAATGTGCCGATGCGTCGATTATGTATAATATATAGGGGTTAATAATGGTATTACTTATATGAGATATTGCTTAACTTGTTTATATTTATATTTATATTTTGAAATAGTCTAGATAGTTGGTTTATAATATTATACCTATGCATCTCCCCACATATCTTGACTATGTATACTCGTCTCGCGGTCGCTGTTGAAGTGCTTTAAAGGTGTTGTGAAAGGTGTTGAAGAAATGGGAACGAGTCGACTATGCTGAAGGATCGTAAAAACAAGGGGGATCGCTGGATACCCATGATTTTCGAACTTTGCTTGTCTTCATACGTGACCACATGCATAAGATCGAGAGACTATAATCTTCTCTGCGTATAACTTAAGACAAGGAAGTACACTGCACATTAAGCAGACTAACAACGCTAAGCACACTGCACATTAAGCAGTAAGAACGCTAAGCACACTGCACATTAAGCCGACTAAGAACAACTAAGCTAACAATGCTAAGCACACTGCACATTAAGCAGACTAAGAACAACTAAGCTAACAACGCCAAGCAGACTACACACAAAGGAAAGCGCGCTAAGCAGACTACACACCAAGCCAAGCACACTAAGCACACTAAAAATGCTAAGCAGATCGAGAACACCAAGTGGACTACGAAGCTAAGCATGCTAAGTAGACTACACGCTACTACGCTAACCACGCTAACTACGCTGAGCAGATATGAAGTATGTAGACTACACACTAAACACTATGTCCACAGACTCAGTCTGTAGACTGAGTATTCTCGTCAACCTTATCTGATTCCTCCATCAAATGTAGGTTCCAACAATTGATTCCACGAACCCATCAATTTCCACATTTTATCCCTCTACCCCACAAACACTCACTTATCTTAACAGTCATCCAGACGCACGTCTGCTTCAAAGCCCACACTAAAGCATCTGCCATATGCTGCCCCTGCTATGTGTTATCTGCCAAGCCCTACTCACACTAGCTCACTTGCGGGTAATCTTGAAGGATTTTTCATGTACAACTAGTGCGGAAATAATCACTGCCAACACTGCACCACTAAACACTAAAAAAAGCACCAACCATTAGTACTCTTTTTAGTCTATATTTATAAACAGGACCGTAATGGAATGAGGACCCTGATGAACTTAGGGGCTGGGTCAACGGAAATCATCTAGTTGACGTTAACCGTTCGCTGATATTTTCACTTGACCCACCCCAAGACACAGACCCCAATTATCAACGAGACTTCAAAAGGTATGTCGCACATTTCCTCGATCACTGCACTGCACGACGCACACACCTCCCATTCCGATGATTATTTGCATTTTACCAATTGTTCCAACTGAATACTCCATGTCGACAATTGCATCTCGTTAAGTTTCAGCCTTGTATGAGAATTAAAGGATGGTGCGCGCTGCATCGTACAATTAGCACGTTGTGCAATCCACAATGAACAACGACTAACAAACAGGTAACTATCCATTTTTGCTCACCCATGCAACCACCGGGCGTTTCCAAGGCAACCACCGAGCGCTAAAAAGGCAAAAACTCACTGATGATTCACTCGACCGGGCGGACATATTGCCTCCTGTCACTTTAAGTAGTAGCAGCCTCCATGTGTACAATTTTTTGGAGTGCCGACGGGAGGGAGTTGATGAAAGGTCGTTTTCTGATTGTAGCTAAACGAGGCTAGCGCTAGTAGGAAAGCCTGGTGTGTTTCTCTCTTAGGGAGCCCACTCAACTGGCTCAAACCAACATTCCACATATCCCATGCAGCGAATCCGGTTGTACAGCGTAACCGGCTATCCAGCGAATCCGGCTATCCAGCGAATCCGGTTGCGCATGGAAACCGGTTATTCAGCAAAACGGTTATGCATGGAAACCGGTTATGTGAAGGGCCATTCACCTGGATGTGTGTCCTTCCAGCGACATTTATACTAACACACATAGTTTTTGAGTTCTTGTCGATGATTGGGCCTTTTGTCTTTTTTTTTCTTTTTTTCCTCCCTAACCTTATCATGATGATCACCATTTATTCACACTGTACGAGGTTTCTGCCAGTGACTTTTAACAAAATACTGATTTAATGACTCTGACAATAAGGTTACGGGTTTTTCTTAATTTTTCTCAACTAATGATAATGAATGCCAATATAAATAATGAGGAGTTCAATAGCGTAGTGTAGATGATCCAGAGCCAGCGGGGCTTAACTTTAGAGCTTATTCTTTACAGTCTTCAACAGTGCAATGCTAACTCTTTCACCATCAACACACAGTACAGAAGTTATTTACAACTTGAGTTGAGGATTGCCCAATGTCCAAGAAGGAAACATTGGATGCAGCGCAGAATAGTTTGAGAGACGCTGGTTATAATAAAGGATTCGAACTTGAAAAGTTCATGACTGGCGACTACTGGACACAGCAACATGTGTGTAGGATATGCTCGCTTAAGTGACAGGATGCGTATACACTGTGTAGAGTCTATATAGAAGTGCCTAACTTTGACAGTATCAGCCATCTCACTATCTAAACAACTCTACGTCATGTTGACATGTACAACGGTATCTGCGACCCAGGGCCATTGAGTCTCAAGAAGTAGGCATCATACAACGATGGCATTTACAGTCCATGAACAGTGTGGGGCTATATTCCTCCGATAATAAGCGCTCTATAGATGTTATCTAAGGGTCTCAGCAACGCTAGCTAGAGGTATTTGGTTTCTCGGCTACATGTTCCACAACCGGTAGATAACCCATATAGCTCGTGTATAAGCCACCGTCAAAAGTAGCGTGATGTGCAGCCTTGCTTCAACCACTCGCTAATTAAAGCATGTTGTCACTGGATGTCACTGGCCATTGTCCAGTTAGAATTGCCGTTATCGCGACATAGACAGGCCTTGCCCATATAGTGTTCCCAGAGACTGTAGGTTTTATTACTTCTAACCTTCCCCCACGAGTAGCATCGGCCCCATCAGCTGCACAGCTACCCCGCAGATGTTGCTCTCCACATCCTGCGTCTTATCTATCCAATCCCGAAAGACCATTTATTATCTACCCTCTCATAAATATACGTCTTCTACTGAAAATGGTGTGAGATTTAATTAAAATACAATAGATTTTATATACTGTCTCCTCCCAAATGGAACTTTCCTATCACTCCATAGTTACCCAACATCTAAGATCTCTACTCTCTACATCTCATAGCGAATGCAATGCCGGCATAATCGCTGTGCCAACGCCTGCAGTGCATGCCCCGTGTTGTGCGGCAGTTCTGTCCCTCTCTCTGCTGTCCCTCTCTCTGCTGTTCCGTCTCTACTGGTGCTGTCCTCTGGCATCAGTCCTGGGTGGCCCTTTCTTCGTACACACTCCTGTACCGCGTCCCAGAATGTCACTTCCCAACTGCGACCCACCATGCCTTCTGCCAGGATGTCACTTCCCAACTGCGACCCACTATGCCTTCTGCCAGAGTGCTGCTTCCCCGCTACGTCCCACCATGCTGTCCCATGCTGTCCCATGCTGTCCCATGCTGTCCCATGCTGTCCCATGCTATCCCATGCTATCCCACTATGCCTTCTCCCACGCCGCCGTATCTCTGTAGGCACAGGTCATCCCGTGTCATTAGCCTGAAATCCATTGAGTTAGTCGTACGCATATCGTGCATAATCTTGCAGAGATAACGGAATCGGGCACAGGGAGATAGCCAGAGGATGACAGAATGATCATCATTGATAACGACATCGAAATGATGCCAGATAAGAGGGACGGAGACCATCTTGGAACAGAAAATGGTGGAACAGAAAGGTGGAATAGAAAGGTGGAACATGGTGGAACAGGAAATGGTGGAACACGGTGGGGCCAAAGAGTCGATTGGAGCTGAAGTTGTCTCTGCAACCAACCCAAATGACTTGAGACACGCCAGATCTAAATTATTCCCCATCCATGTATCATCTTTGTATCATCCTTGTATATGCTTGCATCATTCTTTGTCCTCTAATCAGTATGGTGAAGGTTCTCGGATACTGCCAAAACGTTGTGGGTCCTACCACATCGGCACTAGAAAGTCTATATCCATCCCTCCGTTTGATCCTTGACGGTGTAACGAGATTTCATCCATAATTCAAATCCGCCGAGATAAGCATAGATAAGATACGTAGATGTCATGTTGAAGATTACAATGTTCTGTTCCAATCAGCTTTCATTTTACCATCAACTATATAATCCATCTCCCGTTGTCTCACCCTGCAAAGCCACCTGTGAATTTCACTACATTCCATCAACAGATGCACCAAACACGGTTGTAAGTCACGCGCGTTACGCAAGACATTGATGATCCTCCGTCACACTTTATGTTCTACGTCCCCAGGGTTATCTATGTACATTATCTAAAAAAAGAGATCGGCATTAACTATTGTTTATCCGCTCTTCTCCTTCTTCACTGTTGTACGATGCATGTCTAAAGCCCTCTACTAAACCGTTGCAGAACCACCGCCTGAATCCGTACACCAGGATGCATAACAGGCGGTTACCATGACAGGGACAGCAGTACAATACACGGCAGCCAGAATAAAGCGCAGTACCTTGTAGCCAGCATATAGCAGTACACTGCAGCCAGAATAAAGCGCAATACAGTGTATCCAGCATAAAGCAGTACACGGCATCGTCAACCATTGCCTACATCTTCTCCTCCTAAAACCGTCGGAGATTTCTGCCTGCACCACTCGGTGGTCATCGGAGGGAGAAGCCCTGCGTAGTAATGTCAGTCCCGGATAGGAAACCCGACAGACGCGCATGAAGAGCGCATGGAGGTTAAGGGACCATATTGAGGTTAAGGCACCATATGGAAGTTGCTAGAAGAGATTGAAGGACTAGAGGCACCACAAGATACCATCCTTGCTTGTATGTACAGTAGATATATGGCAACTGACGTAGAAGAAAGATGCAGGAGGAAGGATGCAGTGTCTAGGATATATACACCAGGTTATGCTTACCGAAGGTTATGCGACCAGTATCGTTATCAGCCGATGTCTATCAATTGAGAGGGTCGCTCAGATGCCAATCTTTATGGATAATCATCCAATCTCTATGGATAATCATCCATAAAGATTGGGTCTTCTTCGATCGTCTACGCCCAAAACGGCCATGCCATCATATTCATAAATCATTAATCATTAACGCGATGCCCGTGATGCCAGATGCAAAAACAAAAATAAATAGCAAATGTTCTAAACAGCCCATCTCGCTGTTCAAGTCCCTCGCACTCTGCACTCAACACGTGTGCTTGTTGCTTTCTGCCTACCCATTTGAGTTCCCCTGCCGAAATTCATCAAGGCGTAAGCAACACCTCTCTGTCGTGGATAAACTCAACCTCCCTTGCCAAGCTGCCGTAGAGATCCTCCTCCTCTTCGTCATCAAAATAGCGCTCGCACTCCTCGTCATCCTCTCCAGCGCCTGGGTTCTTATAGAATAACTCGAAATCGTCCAGGTACACACAGTGCTCTGGCGTGACCCTGCGCGAGCGCGGCGATAGCGTGTAACAAGGTGCTCTCCAACCCTTGAACCGTCCAAGCAGCTCGTTCCTAATCGGGCTCGTCATAACCGCAGGGTTTGCCCTTGTTGTGTGGGTGTGTGTGGTGGTGTGTGTGGTACCCGCACCTGGCGCGCTACCATCACTCACAGTGTTGTCAGCACCCCACACTACACCACTCACCACTTGGTTCTGTCTCCTCCTCTTGGTGTTGACACACTTACTCGACATGCTCCTCTTTGTTCTCAGCTTGCCCGACACATCCGTGGTGGTGGTGGCCTCTGTAGCTACCGAGTGCGCGTGGCTCGCGTGCCTCTGGGTGATTGCATGCGACGACTTGGAAGAAGCCGACGAGTCGTGGTCCCGCTGGTGGCCTCCCAATCCTTTTATGCTCGGCACGCTACGCGCAACCTTGAAACCAAACAGCCGCTCAATATCCTCTATCGACTGGTTGAACAGCTGCTGTTGTAGCTGTTCCTTTAATTGTTGCTGCATGGTGGAGATATTCAAATATTCACAGATAAATATTTACACATCCACCTATTATTATGTGGCTTCCAGATCGACTCTATTGTCACACTTGATGCGATTGTCTTGCTATTGTATATTCTTGCTGTTATATTCTCTTGCACCTCCTGTCTGCACAAGTAGGTGGTCTCTCTATCACTAGTGGCTCTTTCCTCTGTATGGCCCTTTCCTATGTATGGCTCTTTCCTATGTATGGCCAGTCCTGTTTATTTCCTCCTCCTCTGTAAATCGGTTTGGCCCTTGTCTGTTGTGTATGCTGAGCGAGCTGCGGTTTCCCACACTAATGAATGGAAGATTCTTGGCCGCTGCGTCTGTAAGCCTGGTCAACTATGTGTAACTGCTTGGTCAAATAGCTCCCCAATGAAAAACTAGCTTCTCATAGTTCCTCTTTTCAAAAAACAAAACAAAACCACGGATAAACTGGCCCCATGTATATCCAATATAGCAACCGCTCTGTATTTAAAGGTTGCACAGAGCCTCGGAAATGGCCCTCTTTGAATGCGTCCGCTTCGATAAGAGTGACCCGCAGAATCTGCCGCAGATAGCAGCATCCGTGTAGATTGCGTGGGCGTGTGGATGCGTGGGCAACGCAGGCTTTTGGTGTTGTCGGTCGTGTGCATGAGAGAGATAAACAAGCGATGTATGTCATGCCAGGCAATGCGGTGTTTTTTTTTTCTTCGGCTGCAAGCCCCATCGCTGGTTGCAAGGCCAAAAGTCCCGCTCGGCAAGGGGATTCCTTCTCCGCTGGGGCGGGGGCGGTGGGGGGAGGTTTCAGACCCCGTATGTTTTGGAGTGCGGATTTGGGTGTGCGGAGGGAGGAGAAAGAGGCAGGCGCAAGGGCAGAGGGATTCGAAAGCGGAGCCAGCAATTTCAGCTCAATCGAGGGTGTTGCCATCATTGAGGGGAAGTCTCACATGGTATTACTCATGACAGATTACTTGAACTCGATATAGAGGAGATTTGAACCTCTAGTGGAACTCTTAATACCAGGAAGCTGTTGCGACAGGGAGGGGTTGGAAATGGGTCAGGGAGCCCGATGAGCAGCAGGCCGATGGGCAACCGACGCGAAGGCCGACGATGGGCAGGCCGACAGAACGGGTCAGCAGCCCCGATGGGCAAATTCGATGCGACAAGCCGGGCGGGACATTTCAATGGAGGGGGGGGGCACCCACACGCACTTGTCGACATATCGAACAAGGGTCTCTTCTGGCTCGTAATCCCTTGCCAAGGCGTTGCAGCCATTGCGACATCAGCCTGTTACGGAGCCTACACCGTGCCCTTGGAGGCTGACGACGGCTGGCCTGTTGCACGGTAGCCATGGTGCGATACGCAAAGGCGAAAGGTGTGGATGGAGCGACAGACAGAACGAGCGAGGCTGAGGACGGGAAAATCGCAACGTCCAGTGGGAACGAATGCACAGGTTGGGGTAACACGGTGACATCTTCCGTGGCACCACCAGTTTTGGAACCATAACGTACGATTTTATCTATGTAATATGCTAAGCGTCTAAGCGAGGTGTCAAAGCGTTTCTGGAGGCCAACTATTTGGCTGTGTAGCCCCGCAGATGATGGTTGATTATCCATTTGGTGGCATATCGCCTTCAACATATTATCATCATATTATCCAAATCAGGATATAGTCCCATTTTCCAAACCACTATTTACATCCCCTGAATACCCAGATCAGGTTACTCCGATCACGATATCCAGATCGGGATACTCCACCAGAAACTGGGCGCGTTATTCCGTAGTGCATCCCCTCAAGACGCAATAGCAAACGCTCTTTAGGAACTCGTTCCCTCCCATGTGGGGTTCTTGGCACACATACATCGCTAGAATCCTCAAGCATGGTGACTGAGAAGGGCGGGTGCTGACTTCCGCAGCAAGTCTCTCTGGTTTCCGCAGAGCACTTTCTGGGCATAATTCCCGCAATAGGATATATCTTTCAGTGCAAATGGCAGATGCCAGGTGTATTGCAAGTACAGTCTCAGTTACTTAGTTGAGGGTGTCAATCACCAAAGTTGTTAAAAAAAAACCACAACATATCACTTATGTCGATGCATAATGCCATATTATACTGTAGTCTTATGCTATAACCTTGTGCTATAAACCTGTACTCTCATACTACAATGCCGTGCTGTAATGCCATAGTCATCAACTCGCCCTCAACTGGTCTTGGCCGTTGCATGGGTCCAGGAACCCTGATCATCCTTGCTGGTCAAAGCACGGGCAACATACTCGCAAATGCATCGCATTATGCATCTCTACAGGCACACTCACCGACATCTCGCTTTGCGGGCGGATTAAACTCATCAAGTGAGAGCGGCCACCGTACGTGGAGGGTCCCCAACTCATCGCTAAATGGTGAAATGCTCGGCGTTCGGAACGGCCTTCGCTTGGGATGGACTAGAGAGATTACGGATCAGCCGGATAACTACAAGCTGATATGCGATGCGAGTGGATTACAGCCGTATATGAGTTTGTTCAATGCCAATGGCTGACTAACTTGTGGAAAATCAATTGATCTAGCACCTCTCCTCCACCTCTCCTCCACCTCCACGAGTCTATGTCCATTTCCACCAGTTCGTGGCAACGCCTAACAACAGCATCTACTCTATACAAATAGTCACCACTAATCCCTCCTAATAACTTCAACAACTAATACGCCTCAGGCTTTCCATATATCACATGTGTCCTAATCTGGTTAACATTACGAGTCATCTCCTCCCTTCGGAGTCCTACAACTCCGCTCGGAGAGTCTTCAGACACCTGCGGGGCCCTCTCCATGCGGCCCGGCCTCTGCACCCGTGCACCGACATAGTGGGGAAAGAGGGGAAGGACAGAATTTAGTGGGGTGGGAAGGGGAACTGAGCGTTAAGGCTCTCTGAGTATAGCGGAGCTACACGGAAAGATAATGAATCGTCTCAACTGCGATACTGGCGATATACTGATCAATTAAGACGGTTTGTAGCTTGAAATTGTACCATATATGGCTTGGATCATGGTGCATATCCCAGGCCTCATTTCCTTCCTCCTCTCAACACCCCACTTCAGTTGACTCCTCTCGCCCTGTCACCCTCTCACCGGCCAGCCTGTCGCCCGTTTAGCCTTACATTCTAATCTCCACCTGAAGCAGTCATTGAAGGAGAAATCTTAATATATTCAAGAGGGGTAGATATGAGTAGAGACACTACGACAGACTACAGCACCTGAAGTTAGAAACGCAAATATACAACGTTAATGATGCAAGAGTGGGGTAATGGCAGCAACCCGCTCACTCGGAGTTTCGACACCCCATCCGTTGTCTCCTCTTCTCCCATCCCCACCCACCACTACGATGTGTCGCGCCCTGTGTTTTGCCCTCTGCTTGGCACTCTTTTTCGCTAAGGGTCTTCCTCAGGGTTTCGTCCAGTGCTATCCGTATAACGAGGCACGGCTGTTCCCTTATGACCCTCAGGTGTCATCTCTGCATGTTCTATGCGGGTGGGGCTGCAGGTATGGAGGGGAACACGCACTGGATGAGCACTTGCAAGAGGGGATGATGCTCTCCGCAGCATGGCGGGTGTGAAAGGTGGAGTAGAATAGTCGAAGGTGAAATATTAGTATCACAAAGATCATCAAGGTGTGGGGAATAGTGAAGAATAATACTACATGTGGAGAATAATTGCAAGATACAGTGGCCCACAAGAGGGGGTGCACATTATCTGGGTGTGGAGATTGCATCTTTAAACCCAGTCGTGTGACTCCAATTGGCCTACCGTTGGATGATAAACTACTGCAGTAAGTAGTAAGGTATTGACCATACACAACCGATTCTCAGTATTTCCCTCAGTGCCGATTCTCAAACTTTCGATTTCAAAAAGTTCAAATCTCCTACCGTCCGGGTCCTGGGCCCCAGTCGTGTGACTCCAATGGGTGATACTCTCCTGGAGGGTGCACAACCATAGTAGAAGCCATTATAATCAACTTTTTGAGGAGAGTATCTTAACTTGGATCAGTTCCTCCGTTCCACCAGGAAAGATGTAAATAATTGTCCTGCTTATCCCAAGTCTGGGTCCATATAGTTAAGATATATGTTTGATTTCCCTGTCAATTTCCTTACTCACATCCAGCCGCCCAAGAATACAAAAGATGGTTCATTCTGATACTGTGAGCAGTGTCTTTTTGCACATGTTATTAAAATCTCGAAAGTTGCCTGTGGAAAGACTTAGCGGTTACCACCAAGTGCCTTAAGTCTTTGGATCTAACGGTCAGGCTTGGTGTACGATGATTATGAACCCAGTACTGTTTGTATAGAAGCATATCTTCCAGGTGATATTACCCTTTATTCTACCGGTGTAGTGTGAGATATCTTGGAGAGAGCAAAAGAGAGTGGAAACTATGAGCGGATACGGCTCTTGCCGGAAACCATGACCGGAAACCGGAAAACGGAAACGAGACCGGAAACCATGACCGGAAACTATGAGCGGAAACTATGAGCGGAAACTTAACCGGAAACTTAACCGGAAACTATTACCGGAAACCATGATCGGAAACAAATACCGGAAACTAAGAACTCTCCTGTTCTGCCCATATTTTACTACCTAGACCAAATATTTGACCTTTCACCAACCCCACTAACAATTGAAAACGTCACCTTTTAAAGAGCACTATTTACATACTCTTAATCTTAGTCAGTTTTCTAGAGTCTTTGGATGTTTCGAGTCTTTGTTTCCGGTGATGCGCAAGGCCCAAATAGGCAATTAGAGCCACTCTATCCAATTCAAACAACATTGATGATATATAGTGTTTTTACAAATACATCATACGGTACTATGTGATGTGAACATAGTGCTCGAAGTTTGCTAAGCAGCCTATTTCTACACCCTAGATGATCTCCCTGGATACACAAACGCCTATATAGTGAGAATGATGAACAATATCCGTCAAAATGCAAATGGAAACAGACATCCGATCACCATTTAACAGCTAGGCAGTGTTAGGTCGGTCACTAATTAATGATACGTCGCGTTCCTGGTAGATTTCCACAACATCAAGTGAATGATTCATATATAACGATGAGAAGATTTCCAAAATGCCCTACCAGGCTCTACGTTGACATCTGCCAGGAGGTGTTGAGGTTCATAGAGTACATGCAGTGGGAATGCTACATTCCACAGCATCTCTCTCTTTCGGTGTGACATCACTAGTATAACTTCAATGCCTATTGAATGTCTAATGGTTTTTTTGGATTGTGCTTCTCTCGTCTGAACCTTCAACTTGAAGACCAAGTGCAGGAAGGATGCACGTTCATGCAAGAGAAGCATAGAGAAGCATAGTGTTGGAGATGTGCGGTTTTGACGCACGTCAGATGCATGCAGAGGTGCAGAGTACTGCAAGACAAGAAGCATAACAAGGAGCATAACAAGCAGTGCGATTCTTCTATAAACTGGCCATTCCCATTTCCCACTTATTCCCAAACAAGCGCTCTGTCAAGCCAAGCCGCCCTGTGATTCTCAACACCTTTTATTGCTTCACCAGAATCCACATCAATACAATATATCATGAGACATATATTCGTATATCAGTATTTTCCCATAGTAGATCATCGTAATATCATCATATGTGTCATATATACCATCATATGTATCATCGCATATATCATCATATATATCATATATACATTAACATATATCATATATACCATAACATATATCATATATATCATCATACATACCATATTTATCATTACTCATAACTCCCCTTCTGGTCCTGCCAGTAATCACCTCTGTTGAACCCCGGATGCACCTCAAATGTAGGCGGCCCATCAGACGATTCCTGCGTCACCTCTGCGCCATAAACGGTGTTGTGAATAAACGTGGGACTGCGCGAGCCGCCTAAAGAGTGTGCACTCCCTGGGGAACCACTCGACTCACCATTCAAGTCACCATTCAACTGACCCCTAAGATTTAACTCACTATATACTTCGTCACCTCCATCACCATTCAACTCACCCCTAAGATTCAACTCACTATATACTTCGTCACCTCCATCGCCATAACTATCACCCCCACTCCTATAATCACTAAGACGACTCGTACACGTTGTCTCGTCGTCTCCTTCATACACCTGCTGGTCAATCAACGTATACAGTTGTATGCCATTGACATTATTGTTGTTGTGGTGGACCCTGCCCTCGCTGTAGAACCAACCGTCCAGCTTCTCGGACGTGAAGAACGGCACCACCATCGACAACACCTTTTCCAACACCCCAACACGGCCCGTGGACATGGCCGTCTCGTAGATGCCGTTGGAGTGCTGAACGGAAGAGCGGTGTGCCGCCCGGTCAAACCTCCCACGACGGCCCACCTGGGGGAACCCTTCTTCCTCAAGCTCTCTGCCCAGCACGGCCTTGACCTCGAACTGCTTTGAATAATTCTCAATGTCGTACATCCACTCCCACAGCATCGTGCACACGAGGATCTCCACGAACGAGTACACCGTACAGGCCCACGTCTCGATCATGTAGGAGAAGCGCCAGAAGAGGTAGAAGGGGATGATGGCCAGCACGAACAGCAGCGTCATGGCCGCCAGCGGGATCGACCGCCTGTTGTACGCAAACCTACGGCGCTGGATCGTGTACACGAGGATCCCCGCGGTGAAGCTCACGTAAATGATCAGCTGCGACACCACCGTCAGCAGCGAAATGGGCGTGGCCATCTCGTACTCGTGGGTCAGGTAGTAGCCGCTGTTTGCGTGGTACTTGGGGTGGTGGAAGAAGTCCACCGCGCACAGCACGATGTTGAGCACGCAGATCAGCACCCAGTACGCGCGGATGAAGCGGCGCCGCCGCGACACGTCGAACATCGTCTGGATGATGTCGAGCCACGCCATCCACAGGAAGCACTGCGAGACAAACGTGAGCACGCGGTACTCCACGCCGTTCAGCACGCGCACGTCAAACGCACGCACGTCCTGCACCCCGTGCATGTACTCGACGCCCAGCAGCTTGTTCGTCTGCGCTAGCATCACCGTCGTGCATACCGAGTACAGCAGCGTCACCAGCTTAGTGCTGAGCGGCTTGTGGTTGCTGGAGAGACACTGGATCATCAGCAGCAGCCAAGACGCAACCACGATCGCGCTCATCACGTACGATGACGCAACAACGCTCGACACAAACGGGTCCCGGATGTTGATCAGCATGTCGTCTGCAATGATCTGCGGCGCAAGCCGCGTGTAGTACTCCACCGCGCCCTCCAGATCCGTACAGTTGGCGATGTACAGGATCGGCATTCCTATTTGCGACGACATGTTGAAGGTGCCGTTGTAGAACCCGACAAACCCTGACGGTACTGAATATACGCTGCAGTCTTGGTAGTAGAGTTGTTCAACAGGCAGGATTGCCTGGTGGAAGATTGAGCTCATCTTGAACAAATAGATATATCTCTAACTGGATGTGATATCGGAATGATATCGGAACGTAGTATCAAAACGTGGTATCGGAACGTGGTATCTATCCCTAATACTTGCTGTGCTCACTGAAACGTTGTGTGGCCTCTGGCCTTAAACCCGTTATTACTCTTATCTCCGGCTGTATTCTTTCTACACTGGGCATGCAGAGAACATGATGGTCTGTAACTGTCCGAATACTGTTTTGGAGACGAAAGATCTATTAAAAACTATCGAATTTCTCAATTAATCAGTTATCTCAATCCCAATAATCCTCTCTCCAATTGAGTATCACACACTGTGTCACACTTTTAAATTGTCACGTGCACTGCCAAATGTCGTGCTCGCACCATATGCACGTAATATACCCAATTGGGCATTGCCTATTGGGGTATTGCCTGATTGGGATATTGCCTGATTGGGATATTCCCTAATTGGGTCATTGCCTAATTGGGTCATTGCCGTATCCGGTAATCATATCTCCTTTATTAATCTCTTCACTCGGGAATACTCAGAGACTCAATCAAAGACTCAATCAGAGACTCAATCAAAGACTCAATCAGAATTACTAAATTGGTTATAGTCAATCAAAGCCTCAATCAAAGACCCCTCAAAGACTCAATCAAAGACTCAATCAGTCCATTAACCAGTCGGAATAACTCAATATACTCAATCAATCTCACCCCACCTTTCATTTGGAATACCTCGACCCTCGATACCCACCATAATAACTGTTCCCACCACTCCCTCTATACCCCGTTGAACTCCGCCTATATCCGGTCTCCCGGTTATACCGCTCGGCTCCTCTCTCAACCCTTTCAAACACCCTCTCGGGCCTCTCGACCCGGCTACGCTTCCTATTCTCCAGATCCCTCACGTCGATGTTGATGTTATACGACTTTTTCACCCGACGGTGCCCAGACGATCCACCATACCCAGAATTCCCATCGTATACATCCTCCTCGTCGGTATGGGGAATGCTAATCCTAAACTCGGCATACTCTCCGCCGCGCACCTTGTTGACAATCATCTTCGACTGCAGTTCCCTCACAAACATAAAGTTGTTCACTCCTCTTCTGTGGAAAGTGGACGCAAACCCCTCGGGGAAACCTGTTGGGTTGCGCTTGCCACTACTGCTACCACTACTTCCACTACTATTACTATCCAAGAAGAGCAACATCTTATCCTCCGTATTGCTGGCCTCATTCGTAAACTTGTACGACTTGTACGGTCCCTTCCCGCTGAGACGCGCACTCACCCTGAACCGCGTAAACTCCTCTTTGTCTGTGCGAGAGGGTTCCTGCGCAATGCTGGTGATATCGCCAAACCCTTTGAAAGCCGAACGGATCACTTTCTCGGCCTGAGAGTTTGCCGACGAAGGGATCGAAGCTACGTAGTACGAGGCGTCGTTCTTTACGATGATTGTCTTTATGTATGAGGTGACGGTTTCGGCAAGAGGAGACGCAGCCGGGGTGGATATTGGGGATGGTGAGGGAGATAACAGGGGCAACGACACTTCGATTTCGGCTTCCAGGTTGTTGTCGTTGAATTCTATGGGCACAGACGTGACGCGGAGCGAAGTTGTTTTTGGGCTGTCCTTGGGTGTGGCGGTGCCACCACCAGCCATAGTGGATTGGCCCGGCACGGCCACACCAGCCACTCCATGCACACCCCCACCGCGCACACCCCCACCGCGCACACCCCCACCGCGCACACCCCCACCAGCCACTCCGCCCGCTCCCCCCTCCAATGCAACCGCCATCACGGGAGAAACATTAAAATTCCCAACCACATGCCCCGTCCCGCTGTTCCTAAACATGTCAAATACATCGCCCCCCTTGGAAGTTGCCGTCTCGGGACTCCCGAGCGCGGTGTTGAGACTGAAAAAGTCCTTGCGCTGCTCGTTGATGGGCGAGGGAAAGAACCGGCTCATTCGAGTGGAGGCAGAGGCCCCAGAAAGGTTGGGAGACTCCGTGGGAGAGATGACGTTATCAAAGGGTCTTGCTGAACTGCCCTTCCTCTCGTCTTTGCTCTCAAACGCCGACCACATCGGAGACGCCGGGGTGGTGTGGGTTGTCTTGCCGTAGTAGTCGTTGTTATGGTCTGTTTTGCCGTAGTTGCTGGGTCCAGTGCTCAAAGAGCGCGATTCTTTGCCCCAAAGGGGAGTTTCTGGGGCGGTTGCGCTGGCACTGCCACCGGAAGTGGCGGCGGTGGCGGTGGCGGTGTGAAGGTGTGGCTGTGTGGCTGTGCCGGAGCCGGAGCCGGTGTGGCCGTGCGTGTGGCTGTGCCCCTGGCCCTGGCCCTGCGTGCCACCGCCAGCCATCCCAAACTCAGAGTTTCCACGGCCCAACACAGCGTTATGGGAGTTGGCCCTTTGGAACAACACACTCCTCGGATCGCCATTGGACTCCCGGCGGCTTCGAGCGTTGTATCTCTGCCTATCGTTCGACACTGGGTGGGCGGCGGTGTGAGGAGCCTCGAACCGTCCGCTACTCGGGTTGAACAGTTCCCTGTTGACAGGCTCAGAGCCCGCTACGAATCTACGATGGGGATCGTCAAACAACAGCGGAGACTCTTCAAATGGGGTGAAGTTCGCGGTGTGTGTTGAATGGCCCGGTGGCGGGTGGGTGTGGATGTGTGTTGCACCGCCACCGTGGCCGTGCTGATGCCCGTGCATGTGCCCGTTTCGGTCGTGGCTTGACCAGGGGCCATCCCGATGCGGAAGGTCGTGCACATGAAGATCACGTGCCGCGCGGCTGCCGTTGAAGAAACCCTCGTCCCCACTGATGGTCGTGTGCCGCCTAAACTGGAACAGCCCGTCTCCACTATTGGCACCCACACTACCGTGGGCCCTTGCAGAATTGGAGCTCACACTACCACCCACTCCAGCACTGCTATTGCTCCTTCCAGCACCGGTTTCTCTCCATCCGTCTCCACCAATACTCATTCCAAATGGAGTAGTCCCTTGGCTGTGTTGTCTTGAAGAGTGTGGGGAGATGCTGGGGATACCCGTGGTCAGCTGGGAGGTCAATGGCTGGGACGCCAGAGGTTGTGCCTGCTGTGCCTGCTGTGCCTGTTCTGCCTGCTGTTTGATCTGCTCATTGCTGCTGCTGATATGTTTGGTGATGTCTGACCAGATGGAGGCTTCGAAGTCCTCTTCGTCATCGTCTGCCCACGAAAAGTGGTCTTCGGCGAGGATTCCCAGGCTCGATTCACTCGGTTTGGCTGGTACGGGTGGAGTGGCAGATGTCGGGTCAATAGCTGGGGCAGCAACTGGGGCTGCCGCTGGTGCAGACACCGGGTCAGTAGGGGCAGACACCGGGTCAATAGTGCTGGCCGCCACAGTGGAGTGCGCACCGCCCGCCTGCTGCGCAGTGGCGGTGCTTGTGGCGGTGCCCTCCCTCCCCCAACTGCTCTCCGGCGAAATACTCCGTTTCCAAACGTTTTCCTCGGGCTTTGGTGAGGCATTGCTGCTCGAAACACCAGCCAGCCTCGAGGAAACCTTGAGCTTTGTCGACGACGACAGCGACAACGTCTTGACGCCCTTGGTCAGGCTGCCCGTAGCTGGTGAATGTGCGGCGGGCGCTGTTTTGGTCTGTGCGTTGGACGAGATCTGCTTGAAGAGCGTATTGACCGATTGCGATTTGAAGGTTTTCTTCTTGATGGGACCCGCAGGGGCCGGGGTGGTTGAGTTGTCCATAATTTGAGTCGTGGTGGTCGATTATCGGTAGATTACGGTTCGGTTATCGGTGATCGGTTATCGTTGATTAGGCAACCGTAGATCTGAGAACTGAATGTCTTGCACCAACAAGGATCTCTGATTATCCGTGGTTGGGCACCTCTGTTGAACTCCTTCACGTGATGTCCCAAAAGGGTAACTGTATCCCTCGTATGAGTATGGGGATCAAATAACACGATTTGTCGTCTGTGTTGGTCTGTGTTGGTATTGCTGTGTACTGGATTGTGGGATTTGGCTGTGCCCTTCCCTTCTAAACCTGCGTCCTCCTGTATTTGTCCAAAATTCCCCCTGATTCAATGCGGGGAGAAATCTCCAGGCGTCTTGGCTCGGTATGGTGTAAGTATAGTGTATGTAACTGTGGGGATTTTTCAAAATTCAAAACACACGATATCTCTGGCGGTCTCTGCAGTGTCTGAATATGTGATGAGCCACCCTACTTGCCCTTGAAATGGAAAGATCCCTCAATGGCATACCGTTTAAATGTTCTTGATTTTTCACCCTGTTGCTCAAATAAGGTAGTGCGGTGACCGGGTCGTGTGGCTACCACCGAGGGTGACCGGGGGTGGTCGGGCGTCCGGTTATCGGGTGGTTGGGTTCTCGTGGAATATCATTAAAGTGAAAGTTATAGTATTGAGATGAGACATCATACACCATGTAATCCTTCATATAGATGGGCATGTTGATTTTCAGTATGCTGGAGGAACGAGGGCACACAACACGTGTTTGATCAGGTGTAATGCTGTATAACTACTGTAACATAGGGAGAACTAACTCCTGCCACTGAGTGGCCCACACAGGACCACTCTGTGGCACAGACAAGTATGGAAGATTATCAATTAAGATGTCAGATCCTTCTATCTTATTTTGTCACCATGTGTCGTCATTCCTCATCGTATTATTCCCTCATCATACAGACCATTCAGTTCGTCTCCTATGGTTTCTTTATTCCTCTGGCTGTAGTCTCCGGGCTAACGTCTTCCATTCAAACTACACTTGTGTAGCTCCAGTTTAACGACATATACTCAGACTATGCAAGCGTAGCCTCCAGTTGCATTCGCACCACCCCAACTATAGTGTGATTTCAGCCTGGTTTCCTGGCTAACACATCGGCTCGCCACTTTGGCACCACTTTGGCCGTTGGTGGAGCACACACATATAAAACTAGTCATTATGCTATTCCACTTATTATTGAAGTTTACCAGTTGCATCCTATCACTTAAAACCACCTATTTAACATCTTGCACGTGACCATTGAATTTGTGCCACGCACACCCGTCTGCTTACCTCATCAGCCAAGGCCCCTCGCAAACCCCCGTTCAAGGAGGAGTTTTCCACTAGATAACCAAACAACAGACACATATAAACAATGAACAGCCAACCGACACCACAGACACACAACAGTCCTTCTAACAAAGTCAATCTTCCACACAGAGGATCCCCATCACAAGTGTAAGTGTTTTTATTGCACCTCGTTCGAAGCCGTTCGAAGCCTTTGGTGTTGTGATGCTTCACGCTATTGTAATTGCTTACCATACCATCTGCTTAGCAAGCTGCTTACAAAAGAGTTGAAGGTGGTTGATGGTTAGTTGATGACGCTAATATGTTGACTAGTTGACTAGATGACGCTAATATGTTGACTAGTTGACTAGTGATGAGGCTAATATATTGACTAGTTGGCTAGATGACGCTAATATGTTGACTAGTGACTTGACTAGTGATTAATAGGGCCAAGCCTCACTAGTCTCACTAGTACCCTCCGCTACAAGCGCCATGCACGCTCCAGCATGTCCCACTCTACAGTACTAACTCACAGCACCAGCTCTTAGTCTATTTTCTCCGATATCCGCTCACCATGGGAAGTAAGTTAGCTTGCATATGGCCTGCAGAATTCTCACACTAACAAATAGGCCAAATCGATCCTGCATTCCCCAGGGATGACACCCAAACAGACTATGCAGTGGACCCTGTGGCTGCAGCAACCGCAGCACAAAGCATCATCGAAGAGTCAAACAAGAGACAAAGGGTGGACAATGCTGACCCGGTGGTCAGTGACCCCCCTCTGCACCACGGCAAGCCATTGACCAACACCAAGAGAGCAGCACAGAATAGGAGTGCGCAGAAGGCGTTTAGGCTCAGAAAGGAGCAGTACATCAAGGACTTAGAGGCAAAAGTCGGACAGGTCAAGTATCTCGAGGAGACGATCGAGGCCCTAAAGGCAGAGAACATGCAGCTGAGAGATTACACTTTGGCCCTGCAGAGCAGGTTGATTGAAAATCCCGAACATGGAGGTGTTCCCACCCCTCCAATCGCGGTGTTCAGTAATAGCGTGATGCGCAATGCATCCCAGGGAAATAGTGCCGCTGTTGCTGCAACCAACCTGATCAACTCGGTGCTCGGGCCAAATGATGAGTTTGTGTTTAAGAAGGGTGGCAAGAAGTAGGTTACCAGTTACCAGTGGTGGCCCCATTTGGTAGCCCACTAACCCATGGGGGTTGGAGTTACCAGTGATAGGGGTTTTTGGCACCTTTTGTATCGTCACTGGATTTAGTGTATAATGACCAATGTATATTACAGACCATCCCAGCAGTACCACTTAGGTCGCAGCAGTGAATCTAATCGCAGTTTATGCAATGCACCCTACATCCATGAAACCGGAAACTCAACTTTGTATGCAATGCACCACCGGCATCGTCACTGGATTTAGTGTATAATGACCAATGTATACATCCCCAAACTATAAATTGTACCTTCTATGGCAATGACAATGCGAGCTAAACCGAAAGACACCTCTTTCGTGTGGAGATAGGCTTACAGCAGAAAAAGAAAAACTCTTGCTCCCTGTAGAGTAGCCATAGATTCTCACACTCTCTCACACGTCCTGTTAGCCGTTAAGAATAGTTGCTAAGAGACGGAAATAACTTCCGCTCTAGAGGTTGGATTTACTCTTCGCACAGTGACACATTGAGCTGATGTATATAACGACACCGTTCGAATCAGCCAACTTAAGTTAGTGCGGTGGTGTAATGCTGTTATCGGGGAGTACCACTGGTTTCTTGTCGAGCTCACAGTTCGGTGAACGGTGAGGACACCCTTGTCCTGATCGCTTACCGGTTACGCAGAGCACATGCAGATCGGGGTGCAGACAATCCAGCGTACACTCCCCAATACAGTTCTCATTAAGGTTTGCACTAGGCTACCGATAAACACCTATCCATTTAAGAAAGGTGACGCTTTATCTCTCTGTCTTGTCTTGTCTTGTCTTGTCCATCGCCTCGAAAAGTGTGCGCATTGGTTCACACACTACGCGACGCATTACACCACACCAGGGCTACAAAATGCAGGAACAAGCAAATACCCAAATCTCTATAGTTTGTTGTGCTATACACAAGGTGAAATATTATGCAGACGGTAACTTGTCTCCTCCCTGCTTCCAGAGCCATAGGGCCTCGACCGCGTAGTTCCTCACGCTGAGATTCCTCGTGTGCTTCTCATCGGCCGCAAAGGTGAGCGTCTCTATTATCCGCAGAGACTCAATTAACCCCCACAAGTTCTTCTCCAGCGACCTTCCCACCGTATCCTCGCCACCCTCCGTACCGGGAATCTCCTCGTCAGCCTCGTTCACCCCCACAACGCTGTACTTGTGCAGACCCAGCTTATGCAGGATCCGGCCTAGCGTCTGTATGGCAATGCACCTCTGGCTGGGGAACGTTGACCTCGCATAGTGTGCCAGCTCTGCTAGCGTGTACCCTGGCAATTCCGGATTATTGGAGTGGTGATGGAGTCCCAAATAGGTAGGTAACTCCGCACGGCTCGAAGCAATGAGGTCTCCGTGAAAGTCGAACCGCAACTCCTCAACACCTTCGTATACGAGATCCTTGGGGGCATCGGGCAACGGCTGCATCCACTTGAGGGACTGCGTGTTCACGGGCAAATCGGGAAAGTATTTGTCGTGGAGCTTCTGGTTGAAGTCAGGGTCGTCGAGATCAAACAGCCGGTCCGAATAATCGGTCTCTGGCTGAGGGGGTCTGGGGAAGTGGATTGCCGGATGATCGGGGGCATTGCCATCTGTGATCTCGCGTGTCAGGTCACGTGCCTCCTCGTAGCTGGGAGCCTGGTCATCCAGTGCAGCGCCTACCGGGTTTCTAGAAACCCCATCTGCAATTGCACCACCACTTAGTCTCCCATCTTCGTCCAAATACGCAATATCCTCCCACTCGTCCTCGTCAGGCTCCTGTGCAACGGTCTTGGGCGTGGTCTTGGGTGTGCCCGACCTAGAACCCCGGTCGTCGTACTTAACTGAGGCTTCGCTGTTGAACCGTACCTTCTTATCAGACCCACCTGCGGCCCCAGTTAACAGGGGCGTTGGGGGCTGCGGCTGGCTGGGTGTATGTGCCAGTAGGATAGGCGAGTTGGCAACGCTGCTACTTCTGCTGCCTGGTTTTTTGAGAGCCGATTTGAGCGT
Organism: Kuraishia piskuri; assembly: GCA_030567595.1. NCBI lineage: Eukaryota > Fungi > Ascomycota > Pichiomycetes > Pichiales > Pichiaceae > Kuraishia > Kuraishia piskuri. The sequence goes on from JAJLSM010000023.1 coordinate 83,330, forward strand.
GGGCGAGTTGGCTGAGAGTGTGGTGATCGGCGTTGGGGCAATTAGCGGGTTGGGAGACGACGACGAGGAAGAACCCTCAACGGGAACCCTCAACGGGGGACGCTGGGTTACCTGACTCCTCTCCCACTCTTCGGGTGTCTCTCCCTTCTTGCTCGACCCAATCCACGTGTCGGGTCCCTCAATCACAGCATACTTGAAGTCCTCCTCCAAGTTTCCAGTCTTACTCCGACTCCTTGGCTTTCCGTCCGCTGTCTTTACATCTGCCATCTTCTCGCTCTTGCTCACTTCTGGTGTTCCATCTTCTGGCTTGCCATACTTCTCTTCGCTTCTGCGTAACAACATCCTCAGGATGTTCGGACTTAACGACTCCACAAGCTCCGCTTTGGCCTCCTCACGCTCGGCTAAGCTCATCCGACTCAGCATTTCTATGTTCTCCTGGTGGATCCCCTCAGCCTCACTTAATCCGCTGTAGTCCAGCTGTCTATCCTGCGGATCTAGCCGTTTCAGCCCACTGTAATCTGGAGCATCAGTGGTTCCTGCTGTCTGTGCAACCTTCGAGTTGGCCCGCACTGAGCCACTCATGGAGGAAATCCCTCTACTCTGTAATCTCTGGCGCCATGCTGATGGTTTTGGCTTTGATGCTTTGGCCTGGGGTTGCGGTGCCTGAAACGTCAACGGCTCTGGTGGTGGAATGTCGTGCTCCACGATATCCCCAATAAAGTCCATTGTAGATGCAAGCAATAGATGTATTTGGTTGGGGGTGTCTATAAATCTTCGTTCGTGAAAATAATCCTCGCTTGTTGCGGTCTGTGGAGCTGCTCGTGACACCCGTTTCGTGTTGAAATTTCACTCTATGCAGGTGATTAACGTTCCTAATCGGGAACACTGAGCACTCAGAGGGCAGCACAAACAACTACAAATATATTGGGAAAACGCTCAAGAAATGTCTTGAATTCAACCGCAACCTTTCATCAACACTCTTCTGTAGATCATCGTTGGTGCCCCAAAATATATTTCAGCCCATGAACTGCCACGAGTGTGAGGTTAATATGTGATTGTGCAGTGGCAGAGCCTGAAAGGGATAGTGTTGCGATGAGATAAGACACACTGTGGTAGTAGGTATAGACAAATATATGTATTACTACCTATCTACATGTGGTGATATCTATATGCTGATTCTTTCAATGACATAATAACCTCGTTAAATAGTAATCGTATACAAAAAAAGAACATACACCCCACAGCACCCAATACGGACCAACACCGAGGAGGGTGCTGCGATGCCCGAATCAACTCCAACCCAACTCCTATAACCCATTGAACAGCACGCCGGCGAGCCCACTAAATAGCACCATAACTGTGATCTCCAGGAAGGGTTACACCGGAATGTGAACGCAACGTTTGCTCGTGTGGATAGCACGAGATTATGTACCAGCAGTGAATAAGTGCGGGGATGAATCCCAAAAAGAGAAGCGCAATATTGATCCAGACTGTTTGTTAGTAAAGGAGGAGTGGCCAATAAACAGTGGTGTATATATATAGATAGATAGATATATCTTAAGTTTATATATCGTATATTCTTCTATTGTATGGTGGCTCAAACCACCCATTGGCTCAACATCCAATACTCACAATCGGCAGAGCAGATGCCACGCTTAATGGCAACAGGCACTGGAGGCAGAAAGATGCCGATGAACGCCAGTAGCCAGTCTCTTGCATGCATTATTACGGGGTGAACTTTTTGTAGTTGTGGTTGAAATAATCAATGATTAGATATTTCTCATTCCATCAGAGGATGGTGCACTTTTCCTCTTGGACCCACCCGGGGGAGGGTCTCGTTATATACTGCGTACTCCCCCTGCAGCCAGGCGCATAGTAAGAGACAAACAGTGAGAGGCAAACAGTGAGAGGCAAACAGTGAGAGGAGCTCAGTGAGAGGAGCCCAGTGAGATCAGCACAGGAAAAGGCAAACAGCGAGAGGCAAACAGTGAGATGAGCAAAGGAAAAGGCATATACTGGGACACACATGGTAAGGAGACGCCCAGGAGATGCCAGTCATTGCATGAAACTTTGGCTGGCAGCTCCATCGACCTCTTAACTATTCCGCCACTGGCCATAGAGGGCGCTGACCAGGTGATATTGGCAATCGGTAAGCCGAGTAGTAGCAACGGTTGCGGAGCGATGGTCCATTGGTGTAGCCGCACTTGGCTTGGAATAGTGTTGTGGGGGTGGTGGGGAAAGGGTCTACATTGTGTGTCAATGCTATCCACCATCGGATAGACTGATAAATTGAGGTTTATCAAAAAAAATACTATCATCTCTACAAATTTATAATCCTTTATAATAAAGCTTATATTTGCATCGGGAAAAAAATGTGTCAAAAAATGTTTCAAAAAATGTGCAAAAAAATGCGCAAAAAAATGCTCCACGGGAGGTTCGAACTCTCGACCTTCAGATGACACACGCTAGTATGAGACTGACGCTCTACCGACTGAGCTAGTGAAGCGGTAGATATGGGGAAAAACCACAGTAGATGTCATATGCGGCACTCCAGAGGTGACCATATGATAAGTGCATTCTAAATATAAATGAATACATTTGAATTTTACTGGAATTCTATTAAGTGTGTTTTTTATTTAGTTATTATTTTGACTCTTGACTGTTGAGCCCATTTGTACATAGAAGCGCAGATCATCATCATCAGAATCAAGCTAATACATGGCGTTCATGCACTCCCCTGCATAAATTGATCTAACTTAATGTTTAATTCGCATGATTAATTAACTGACACAAACACCCGCACACACCCCATAATCATCATACACACTCACAATATATAAGAGACCACCACTGTCATATTCTTTAGAAAGTTGAGGTGTTTCCTACTCTTTTTCTATAATCAACACCAATAAACGGCTAGAAAAATTGCTTGATAAATCGCAAAATCACAATCTCCGCTAAGTCAACACTGGATGCAAAAAACAACACAATCTCCAGTCTCGGCCAAGACATTTCTCAACCAACCTTTGGAACCATCCACAGAATTCGCACACTCTCCAGTGGAGAAGGTAGCAACGCTGGAACTTGCCAAAAGCGGACTACACCAAGCCAAGATCAGGAAGATCATCCTCAAGGTTCCACCACCTACTGTCGTGGCAAATCACTCAACCAAAAAGAGTACCAAACCAAAAAAAAGGAAGGGTGTTCTCTATATCTTGAGACTGCTGGACGGCTCCACCAGGAGGCTTGTCCATTATGGATGAGCAGGCCTAAAAGTCTTTTGCATCGTGAGGTTAACTCTTTCTTGGAGTCTCTATAATATAAAAGTGATCAACTTTTGAGCCATTGGTAAGCCATTGGTAAGCCATCGGTAAGCCATTGGTAAACCATCGGTAAGCCATGTTCTTTGTAATCATACGTTGTTATCTAGTGACATATCACTCCCCCGTAATCATAAGCTCACTATATCGCATGATTATTTCCTCCGCAATTGCCTCGCTCAGTCCCCTCTGCCTCCTCTCAAACTCCACAAAGATCTCTCTCAAGTTCAGCACGGCTACCCTCGTCTCCGCCGTCCTGGACCTGTGCAGCAGTTTTTCGAATGCAAAAAGAATCACGTCGTTTAGATAGTCCACTTCCTCAGACAACAGCAACGGCGGGACCGCCGCCCTGTCATTCTTGACGGAAATGGGAGACGAGCACGCCAACGGCATCCTCATGGGGCTCGAAAGAGGTGACGTCTCATCAGTATCGGTGTGACCGCTAGGAAACGAAGCCTTGGAAGCCTTTCCTTTGAGTACCGTGGAGTTAGTCCCCAGTAAATTGGCCCCCATTCTCTGGTTAGTCTCTTCGCCGCCCAACCTCCTTGAAGTGAAATTCCACGCCAAGGACTGCTCTCCTACGCGTTTTGCTCCCCCCTCGTCTCCCCCCCTCTCCTCCACCTCCACTCCTCTCCAGTATTTCCCTGTCACTCGTTTTCCAACCACCCTCTCCCACTCAACCTTCCTCTCTATCAGTCCCACCAGGTTCACGTGTCTTCTCACCCCCTTCATGAACTTGTGCTTCAACAGTTCCCGAGCGCTTGAGCGTGCAGCGGGATTCTTGCTCAGGCACTGCCGCACAAAATCCTTTGCATGCCCACTAAACTTATCCCCCACCAGCAACGGCGCCGGGTTCTTGGGGATCTGGAACAGAACCTTCATCGGGTCATCCGCGCTATGGGGAGGAGATCCCACCAACAGCTCAATCGTCGTGATTCCCAAAGACCAGATATCCGCTGCCTCGTCGTACCCCTTCTTCCTCACTATCACCTCCGGTGCCATCCAAAATGGTGTCCCCACAAACGTATCCTTCTTCTTGTGCGTTGCCGTGATCTGGCCACTCACCCCGAAATCGGCAAGTTTCACCTGGCCCTTCTCGGTGAGCAGGATGTTGGCAGACTTGATATCCCGGTGGATCTTGCGCTGTCTGTGCAAGTATTCCAGCCCCCTCAAGGTGTCTCTGATGATATAGGCAACAACATCTTCAGCCAGCGTCTTGTGGCATTTCAGCAGATCTGCACAGGACCCTCCTCCGCAATACTCCATCACGATCCACATGCAAGTATCCTTTACAAAGGTGTTGAAGTAGCTCGTTATATATGGTGACCTCATCTGGGCCAAGAAATTGATCTCTTGAAGCAGAACGCCAATCTCGTCCTCGGTTTCTTCAAGATTGATGATTTTTATTGCAACAATACTCGAGGAAGTGGAGCTGCTCATTAGTTGGCGATCTCACTAAACTCTTAATTGGAAATGGTATTGCTCCCTCAACACTTACGCCCTATAAACCTCTCCAAAGTTGCCCCTTCCCACACATTCTTCAAGTTGGTAGATTTCGCTCGGATCAATATCCATCCTAGCAATGAAAGCAATCAGCACTGATAAGCGTGGTTGGTCTTATGCTTTATCAATTTTTTTTGGCTCCTCGATATAAACTCTTGAGAGGTGTGTTATGTGCTTCTGTACACATGCCTCTGTATATAAACCAATCTAAATTTCCACATCACACATCAAACACCACGCAGGGATACGGGTACACAGAAGCACAAACGTTACCACTTGCGTATATATCCTCCTATGCAGATACACAAAGGTGCAAGTACAGACGTTTATGTACACACTGGCACTTCCATCAAATCGCTTTTATATATACATAAATAGTCGAACATCAATCGTGGTAAACCCATCCATGCTGCAGTTGCGATACTTGTAGATGTTATGGATACTTGGTCTTCTTTTTTAACAGTGACCCCATGCCCTTGACCGACGTTGACTTGGTCATTGGTGGCGAGTTTGCCGTGGAATATGACGGTAACGACAAACTCGTCACCTTGGGGCCCATCAGCCTATCGAATTTGGCCTGCCAGAACTCTAATGCCTCTTTGCTAAGAGACGAATTATGAGTAGGCTCCCCACACTGCGCTCCATTGAGCACCAATAACTCAGCAGCGTCAAACGCAGTGATCGAAACAGGTGGCAATGAATCCTCCATCACCTCGGCACCAAGAACCGACGGATACCCAAGCGAATACTCAAATAGCAGGGACCCACTCGCTCTACCATTGGGATCAGCACCTCTGGCAAATGCCTCAACCATCTCCAGCAGATCGTGGTGGGAAATACCATGCACCAATAGTTCATTAGATTCAATGGCGATGGGCTCTACATACTTTTTGTGCTGATATTTATTACGAATGCTGTTGAGGCGTTGTGCGTCGCTGGCATCGGGAGACAAAGGTTTTTCCAGCAGGGCATTGTACACCCTGTTGACCCTCTCGTTATTGAACTGTGATAGAATACCAACGCCCTCCTTATTGAAAGTGTCCAGCCTCAGTGACCGCACCTTGCTGATAGATGTGCCTAGATTCCGATGAGCGCTTGAACACTTGATGCAGAACACAACCATCAGATTAATCGACACCCAGTCAACATTCTCCGTGGAGCCACAATCTGCGCACCTAGCGTTGCTGGGGTGTGCATTCTGCACTATCTTGAAGCTATTTACAAATGTGGATGTCTGGTGTTGGTTCGGTGGCAAGCGCTCACCAGAGGTGAAAGTGGACGGTGTTAGTGATGGTGTTTTTGATGGTGTTTTCGAGATTGGTGTTTTTGCAGTTGGCGTCTTTGATGTTGGTGTTTTGAGTGACTGTGATGACGCTATGCTTTTGGACTTTGAACTGATGCTCTTGTTGTCATAATTTGTGGCCACAGTTATGGTTGGCTTCTTGCTGCCAATAGAGCTCTTCTTTATGCCTTTGATGAGGCTCTGGATGTTTTTTGCAGTCGTCGATGAATCGCTAGGCTTGTTGGGCACCTCAAACGACGATGCATTGCTATGGGTTCTAGACCGGATTTGTTGTCCAGCCATGTGTAACGCGCCAATCCAGGAGTCCCTATCCTCAGGACTGGTTGCTTGGAACAGGTGTTCAACGCCTTTAGATGTGATGATCCGGAAACAGTACTTGCGCTTATCGGACTCCACTGGCTTTATGGATGCCAGCGAGATCCTGATGGGCTTGTTACGTACGTCGCTGCCGGTCCTCCAGTCCATGTACTCGGTCAGTTTGCCATTGGACAGTACAACCCATTGCTTGTGCCAACCAGGACGGCCTTGACCCCCATAAGTCATGAGCAGACCAGATTTGGTTGCACCTTCTTGAGAAGATACCGGCTGAAGGAAAGTCGACTCTCTTCTTAAATCGTCTGCTGAGTTGGATAACAAACCATCCAACTCATCAACTGAAGAACAGGCATTTATCCTTTTACGGAGAAGCGCTCTGCTCGACGACTGTTTCCTAACATCCTCCAGCGCGGAACGGGGCACAGAGAAAAATGCACTACAACTGTTGGCCAACTCTTCGATTGGGGGAGTGTTTAAAGAATCCAAGAGAGCGGAGAAATATGCAAGTTTCGACGATTCGAACGCCTTTCTCTTCACCAGCAACTTCTCATCCTTTGATTTCCCTGATCCAAGGTATTTGTTCAGCCAGGCATAGTAACGCTGGCTTTCTTCCTCAAACATCCGCTTATTGGAGTTTACGGCCTCCGCATTGAACGTCGAATGGGCTCTGTAGACAGGCTGAGTGATAAAGGCACGCACTCTATTTGCATCGTCGATATCATCTGCTGCAGAGCATTTCCATTCCCTTATCTTAGGAGCAAACGACGGACTTATGAGTTCCAACTGTGGGATACAGCCGAACACAGCCTTCAGAGAGGCGAGGAATTTATCCTTGGATCTCGAATTAGCAACCAACGATGCCTCGAGGGATTGGGAATCCTCGAGAAGCATTTTCAGTGCGGTTCGCATGGCGGGGATCTTATTCTCATACTGGGAGATGGTTGCTCGGAGCAAGGGTCCATCCGTCATGGGTATGGGGAACGCCGATACCTGGGACAAGGAAACTGGCGGCACTGCTGTTGATGCTGATGCTGGTGCTGCCACTGGGGCTGCTGTTTCAGCAGCCGCAACAGAGACCATCACCTCATCAGTAGGAACAGAGGGAACAGGAGGCGAAGTGGAAGAAGGAGGAGAGGAAGAAGAGGAAGAAGAGGTGGAAGAGGTGGGGGACTTTGAAACGACACGAGGGGGGAGATCGGCCTCTCTTATATTTCCAGGGAATGGCACCGGTGGCGAATTGTCTTGTTTGTGCGCCAATTCCCGTCCTTGTTCTCTGAACAAGACAAACTGAACTAGTGGGTGGTCACGCGCTGCACGAAGATCATACAGCTCGAAAAAAACGGGTCCAAAGTCTTGAGCTAAAAGCGGTACATCCACACTGAAGCTGGTACCTTGTTGGAAATCATCACGCACCGCAACCACGCTATGGGTCGGTATCGAGGGCAACGGCTTGTTCTCATGCAGACAAGAGGAGATTGAATGCAGCAAGTTGTAGGTGTTTTGTCTAGTTGTTTGTGTATATTTTACCAAAAAGAGGGCGTTGGCACATGAAGATGTATCCTCGGCGCTTGGCCTATTAGGCTTTGGCTCCTCAGCGCTTGTGCTATCAGTTCGTGGCCCCTCAGCGCTTGTGCTATCAATTTGTGATCCTTCCTGAACGGTTATTTGCCTCTTTGTGTTGAAGGTGACAACTGCCTGCTCGTAGAAGGAATCCACGCGGATCAACAAGGGAAACTCTGCAGCCAAGTCATCCACCTTGTTCTCGATGAAAGTGGTGGGCACGGAGGACTGTGGGGTGGAATTGATGAGCCTTAGCAGGGAAAATCCAGCGTGCTTGGAGCCCTCGGCGCTGTTGTCTGCCTCTATACTGAGTGTATGCAGGGCATCCAGCTGGTAGTTGGAAGGGAGACTAAGGAGCTTGACCGCTTGGAGGGAGATGCCGTTGGGGTTGTCGTGTGTTATACACGGAAACGCCAATTGTAATATATTCATAATGGCATAATCTGGCGGGGGTGGGGGAAATGAATTGAGGTGTGAGAAAACAAGCAGATGAGACGCAATTGCAACGCTATAGCAGCACTTGATCTGGGCTCGTATACTTGCTGAAACTGTGCGTGTCGTAGTATTTGTGATATATGCTCTAGTCAAAACATATATGGTGGGTGCTTTGGTGCTATGCGCTTGGGTTCTACTTGCTTTGGTGCTATGTGTGGTGCTAGTGCTGCTATCAGCTTTGGTGCTATACACTTTGGTGCTATGCGATGTAGGGCTATGCGATGTAGGGATATGCTCTGGGTGCGTACACTTGATGCTGTGTTCTGCCTACTGCTATGCTCTCTAGTATGTGTGCCTAGTCATATGTGTTTTCGATGTCTCTCTCGCTATAAGAGCTACGGAAACCCAGATCGGCCACTGAAAATACAACTATCTACATACGCTAGCTACATACAAATACGCACTGATCGAGGCTGCGCAGTCCCCACATAATCCAATCCGCTGTATGGCTCAGATGTGTGTGCATATAATGTATGCGCATACGAGCGCATTCTCACGAAATGGCAGAGCAGAGGCAGAGGCAGAGCAGGGCAGGACAGGTGCTGCGTATGGTCTTACTGTGGATATGCCAGTAGAAAGTACACCAGCAACCTGTGGAGGTGTGGACTCTGAGAAACCAATACAAGTTGGAAATGCACTACCAAGGCAGTACCAAATAGAAAATACACTACTGAAAATACACTACTGAAAATGCTAGTGAAAATACACTGCTATCGTGCTGTGTGTTTCTCTCTCTCTCGGTCGCCATCTATTGGGCCATGCATATACGAAACCTCCCGTATTTCCCAAAGCAGAAGTACTAAACACCCACCGCAACCGCTGGAAAGGGGCGGGAGAGCAATTGACATGGTGATGGAGAATTAGATGAGAAAATGTATGGAAATGGATAATGTAGAGATAGCAATGGATTCACAGTAGTCGGTGTAGTGGGTAGTGGGTAGTGGGTAGTCGGTAGTGGTAGAAGGAGTGAAGACAGTAGAATATCTAATATATATGTAGTGGTGACTAACCCCGGCAACCTCGGTCAACTGGTGCTGTGGTTCCCAGCAACTCCGCACTCTCCGAGAGTCACCAGTACTGTTGTAAAACACCTCAATCAACACCAACACGAGCATTTACTATCAGATTCTATGTTCCTAAAAGTACTTCCCAAGCGGATGTATATTTTATTATACAATAAAAAAATATTACAACCATCCATAATCGAATGGAATTCTAACAAAAATTAAAGGAAAGTAATACAAACACCAAAAACCAAACAGCCATACCCATTGAGGGACAACCCGGTGAAAAACCTGGCAGCGGCAGCCAAGCAACGATTTGCTTTAGTTAAACCTTTGAAGAGCTGTGTCTATAATGATTGAATGACGCCATTGGATCCCACTGGGTTTTTCTTGTGAATTTTCTCTCTAAACTTTTTTTTGATATATAATTAACAGGCGCCTCCCAAAAGAGAGAGGCGGTCGCTGCTAGTTAATAAACTTAGAAGAGGAGAGCAACACCGGCGGCAACGGCAGCACCGAGAACACCAGCACCCATAGCAGAGTTGGCAGCAGCACCGGTAGAGACGGAGGTGGAGTTGGAAGCGTTAGAGGCGTTAGCGGCCTGGACAGTGGCAACAGCGGCCAAAGCAACGACGACGGTAGAGAACTGCATTGTGATATATGTGTGTATGAATGTGATTCTTAACGGATGAAGAAGAAAAAAAAAGACCAAACAGATTTTTAGAACACGTTACCGGGCCTGCCCTTATATATATATATCTCTGTCTGTCTTCGCAAGGGCCGGCTCGCGTCGTGTGAAAAAATTTTCTTTTTCCGGTTCTGGCATTGATTGCTCACCGCAAATGCAGCAGGGCAGGAAGGAAAAGGAACTCCTTTCAAAAGAAACGACGAGGCGCGGTCGCAATACATGCACGAGGTGCGTCTTTATCCCAGAGGTGCGTCTGGTGCGCTCCTCTTGAGCGTTGGTGGTGGTGGTAGTTGTGGCTGCACGTTACATTGCTAATAGGCAGGAGCCCTCCGAGGGGCTCTGCATATTTCCCCTTTCGGAAGAATTCCATTTCCGGATTGGTATTGGTGGGGTGGTAGGCCAATGCGCAGTGCCCCACCCAGTGCCAGTGCCAGGGGCCTGGGACCTGTGGGCATTTGGTTCTATTGGAGAAAGCCGTGGTGTGCTTATCTCACCGGCAGCTCGTGATATATACCAATTGAGGCATATTTGGTATATTTCAGTCTATTCCCGCACGTTTTGGCGCGTCTTTGTTTTGTTATACAAAGGGATGGGCCACAAGGTGGGGAGGGCGGGACACGGAGGGAGCGTCGTTCCATGGCATATCAATTAACAGCCCAGGCACAGGCGAGATGGGTAGTGCAAACTCCTATCGAAGTTATAGGAGTATACTAGATAGATATTCTAAGGTTATTTTGTGGAAAGCTCGATAGTATCCTAGTGGGAACTCTAAAATCACATTTCAGCAGCAGACAAGCACATCTATTTTTAGAATGAGTGAATTAGAGAGAGAGAGAGAGGGAGAGAGAGATCCTGGGCCGAGCCCAGCTGAGATTGGTCTCCTATCTGCTCACGAGATTATGTCCATCTCGCTACGCTTATGTCAATAGTTAATAGGGCCGCACGCACCATGCTTTCTCCCCGTATAGAAAAGTTTTTCCTGGGTGGGGCATATGCATGCCCTGTGCAGAAGAAAGAGTCTAGACTCCTTTTCAACACGCATCGCCTCATCTCTCTTGCTCGCTAGACACATGTTTCGCGGTACACCAGTAGAGGAGTGCTATTTTTAGTGGCAAGATATTACATTCATCAAACCCAAGGTAAAGAAATTTTGGTTTGCGGTTTATATTGCCCAATCACAAATCGCATATTGATACATGTATCTACCCGACAAGCCTAACCAAAGTCAAAAAGCAAAAAAAAAAAAAAATGAAGAGAACATAGAGTGCGACACACAATGACGCCATGTGCAAGGCAGAAGGAACTCTACTTTGAGTAGTTTGGGCTGTATGAGGAGCGGGTAACCGCAGGCATTCTCACTGGGTGCTTTTCTTCTGTTTCATCGAGGGTCGTGCAGGGTTGACTTGTCTGGGGCCCTGCGGCAGCCAACCGTATGGCATTAAGGCAGTTGCTGCTATTATCTGTGGTGGTAGTGTAGTGGTAGTGTGGTAGCCCCCACGTTGCTGCTTGATTGCTTTCTTTTGTTTGGCCTCTGCCTTAGCTGAAACGTCAATTTGGCAGATGATGAGTGAATATGAGCTTAACCTATTAGTGCCCCTTTCGTTATGCAGAGACAAACCTAAAGTGTCTGGATAGCGCGCGTGGTTGCTCATACAGCTTTAGTATTGCAATAGCAATTGTATTGATCTTGAGAAGGGATGTCAATGCCGTGGGCTGACATCCCAAGTGTTAAGTGGGATGCACTCGGATACTGAAATATCGGCAGCGTATCTGGATCATATCTGATATCTGAACACCTCCGAATTATCAGCATCATATCTGGAATTCGTAACCAAAATCGTGCGACGCACATTCTACTACACACCACCTACCATACATAGTTACCACACTATGTGCCCTCCTACTTCCGCTCCCACTACCTGCTCTCCCACTACCTGCTCTCCCTACCTTGGCCTTCCACTACTATACACACCCTCTAGACGACGAGCCACTAACACCATCACCACCACTACAGACTCTCTAGGCTTTCCCCAATACCCCAATGGCTTCATCGACTTGGCACCGTTGATGTTCCAAATCCCGATACGCGTTCCTTGCATTCCCTCGGCTCCCGCCCCATGCTAAGCGATACCCCTTCATCCCTTTGTAGGCGCACCTCCATGCCAGGCAGCGTGTGCGTGCAGGCTGAACGGGTACGCGTTTGGAGGTCCCACCCTAATAGTTGATAGTAATAGTGATATCGTAGCGCGGCGGAATACATCGGCAAGTGCCCCAAAAGCAATGCCATGCACCGTTTGGGCCTAACGGAACATGTGGAAAATCGGTGGAGAAGACACGCGTTGTTGGTGGATGTTTGGTGGGTCTAGAGAACGTTTTGGAGGAAACCACATCCACATCCACATCCATGAGGCTGACCCCGCCAAAGTCGCATTTCTATGCACGTCGCGTATCTATACGAATGCAACGTTACCAGATCAGGAAACGGACCCCACCATGCTATTGGCTAAACTAGCCATGTGTAGAGTGAATGAAGTAGGAGATACAACAGTGCCTCTGTGTGTTTTTGTTATGACCCCTAACAGAGATACTACCAGAGGATGTTCCGGTGGTCCACTACTGCGGGCGAGTCGTTACCTGTGTGTACTTCGTCAATAGCCTCAATCAATAGTATTTAAAGATTTATAAAATAAACCAGAGGCACAACGCATGAACTAAACCAAACAATTCGTATCCTGCCATGACTTAGAGTTATGAAATATACTATGAGCCCTGTACTCCAATGCAGTATAAAGAACCACAGCGATTTAGATGTCACATTGCCTGCGTAGCGTAATGGTTAACGCGTTTGACTTCTAATCAAAAGATTCTGGGTTCGACTCCCAGCGTGGGTGCTTTGTTTTTTTATTTTTTTAAAAGTTGTTTTTAGTGTTTTTTCTCGGAATTAAATGAAAAATGTTATCACTCGAAGATGCTTATTTCAAGCATTTTTTAAATTTATATCCATCATACTAGTGTAGCAGTTATCACCTTATTGTACATGCGCACCCCACGTATAACGATCCTAAGAGCTCTGGCAAGTAGTTTGTATGCTCTAGGTTATTTGCGTCTTCCCTCTCTTGCTGCTTTATCTCTATATCTGTTCTCCTCCCGTCACTGCTCTAGCTTGCTATTTACCCTCAGCTCCTTTCTCCACCCTCTGTACTCTTTTGTGGTTCAAATTGGTTTACAGCGAGGTGACCTCCCCAGATTCTTAGTGTTTGGTGCTCGGGAAGTGGGTTCTTTTTGTGCCACCGTCAAAACTTGTTCATCTTCCCCATTGGGAAGAGCTTCATACCCTTATAGTCTCCTCACACTCTCCTCGGCCCCTCTCAACTTCTGGTAACATCCAGCTCAGAGTGACATCTAAACTTCTCCACCGAGCCCTCATATTCCCTGACATTTCCTTCAAAGCAACCACACCTTTAACCAAATAACCAAACGTGATGCAGAGCCATATTCTCTTGCTATTTCTGTTTACCTTTCTGTTCTCCCCTGGAGAGACTCTTGATTCAAGTACGGCCGTAACTTCAAATGGTGGTCTTTCTTCTTCACCACTAACCATATACAAATCAGAACCAATCCAAGCATCTCAACAGAAATGCAGTGCTCAGGATGTGTACACTATCCGTTCTTTGTATGATCTCAGAGCCATTGCCGATTGCATGGTGTTGGAAGGAGACCTCTTGGTGTTGGGGTATCCTCACAACACCCTAGACCTCGGAAGCATACAAACGATTTTGGGTGACCTCCATGTGATGAATGCAAGCAACTTGGAACGGCTGGAGGCCAGGGCGTTGGAGAAGATCTCTGGTATCTTTTCACTAAATGAGCTGACCTCGTTGGCCTCGCTCTCACTGCCTTCTCTGTCGTCTGTCTCTGCCATCGATTGGAACATTGTACCCATCCTAAGCACTCTCAACATGGAGAAGAGTATCCGGGACTTGAGTGCGATCACCATCTCAGATACGTCGCTGACACGGTTTTTCAACGTGGATGTTGAAGAGCTGAAAGTGCTCAACATCAACAACAACAGGTTCCTCGAAGCGGTTTCCTTGGGAGTGAGAAGGATCACCGATAAGCTCTCGTTCTCTGCGAACGGCGACGACATCTCGATAAACCTGCCTTCGCTGCAGTACGCCATAAACGTTACAATCCGAGACGCCCTCAACCTCGAGCTACCCAACCTCACCTCGGTGGAGAACTCTGCACAGTTTATCGATAACAAGTTTGCATCGCTCAAACTGCCCAACCTCAAGTCGATCGGTGGCACGTTGGGTGTCATTGATAACTACCGGCTTAAAGAGGTTGAGTTCCCCACCATCACGGAAATTGGAGGTGGGCTGATGATCGTCAACAACACCAAGGTATCTAGGATCAACTTCTTCCCCAAGTTGAGGTCTATTGGTGGAGCCATTGAATTTGTGGGCGATATCCAAGAGGCATCACTGAGCCAGCTGAAGGTGGTCAAGGGCAGTGCATTTGTCAAGACGGCTTCAGCTCTATTTGACTGTGCAAAATGGTCTGAAACAGATGTGGTGAAAGTGATCAGGGGAGGTAGAATAGAATGCGAGAGTGCAGAGCAAACAGAGGTGGTTCTCGTGGGAAAGGACGGTAAGATTACATCTAAGGAGACAGATCTGGGAGCGGCCGTGCCTTCTAATAGCGGAGACAGATTGAAGAATGGGGGAGTGGCTCTTCTTGCTATCGGATTACTGTTGTGTCTATGGGTTTGACAGTGGATTCCTGTTCTGGTATTTTTTCAGTTTATATTTTCGAGGTTATTAAGAATTCCGCAAAACTGGTGATAGAAGATTATAGAATTTATACCAAAAAAAAACTCAGAAATAAAAATTACCAGTCAAATGTAAAATACCTATACAACATTACAATAAGATCCTATTTATTAATTGACCAAAGGTTGAGTCATTAATTCTATTGGGTATGTTTATACACCACTTTACCTCTACAGTTGAAGCCTATGAAGCCTAAGTATAATCTAAGCATATCGAGAATCTAAGCATAGTGAAAATCTGAGCATAGTGAAAATCTAGCGTATTGAGAATAATCCAAGGTACTAACAGAAAAGAAGATTAAAAAAATACCGGTCCATATATTCAGGTATAATTCCCTATTTTGAAGGCTCACAATATCCCAATATGCATATGCACCAATACTTAACTTTATCTCCCCTAGAACAGTGCATCATATAGAAGTCATTCACATTGATTAACCGCCCATTATTTATCTACAACGAAATGGTTTAATTCATACTAGAGCATGATCCCATAAAATTCTATTCCAAGTCTATTCCAGAACTATTAGAACTCCCAATATTCCCAGTACTCCCAGTACTCCCAGTACTCCCAATACTCCCAGTACTCCCAATACTCCCAGTACTCCCAATACTCTCCCGACCAAACGCAGCAGACAGCAAGGCACAATGAGTGAAAGAAGCATGTAAGGAAGAGTGCAACCAAATCCAACCTGATAACTATTGACAATCCACCTCTTGAAATTCTGCATTTCTTGAATAACCTCGCAAACCCTCTCTATTCCTTCCTATCTTTAACTATTTTTCACCGCCCTGGCTTTCCCTATACGTGTAATACCCACATTTCCTGTACGTGTAATACACATATATGCAACACCCACCTTCTAGACGTGCATTACCCACTCCATCCTGACCCGGGGACCGAGTTCGCCTGCATTATCGCGCCGCATGAGATACCAATCAGTGAGGCCGATGAGTTGGCGAGGAGCCCGGGTGAAAAGTGATAGAGAGTAAGGTTGCGATATGGAAACGGGTTATTATCACTAGGTATACTGTAAGGGATTTAGTGTGAAATCTTACAGCAGATTCTTAGACGTACGTGGAGATCACAGATCACATTCACCCAACAGACTGCCCTCCCCAGAGACCCTGCTGAGGCACAACTATTTGGCTAACGACCCTGCTGAGGCTAAAGACCCTGCTGAGATTGCCGAACGTAGTGAGGGTTCCCGACCATACAGAAACACACTCATTTGGTTCCTCGAGAAACGGGCCGGAAAGACACCAATTGCTCGGAGCATTATATGAAATTCAACATTTCACACCACACCCACACATTATATTGTGAGATAGCCACACTATATCAAAGCACCGTACCATGGCCAACCACAACCACTTTAAGGTGCCCACCAGAAGGGCGTCTGAACTCTCAGGCAGCTCCACCTCACCTAGAACAAGCGTTGCGTCGGCAATGGCACGCAAGGAGAGCTTTGGAACATTCTACATCCAGTCGCAGAGTACGTTGAACGATGGGCTGTGGTCAGAGGTAGTGAACGACTCGAGCACACGAGGAGGAGGGTCTCGAGGGAAGAAGGCCAAAGGGGAGTCCGGAAACACAGACGAGGGTGCCGAAGAGGACGAAGGCGATCGCAAAAAGAGGAAAACAAGTGCTGCCGGTGCCGGTGCTGCGGGACGCACACCCAAGAAGCGTATCATATTCTCGTGTACCAATTGTAGACAGCGCAAGACAAAGTGCGAGTCCCAAGAGACCGGCAAGTGTAGCAGGTGCCGAAGATTGCGGCTGGAGTGCTCGCTGGACGATAATAAAGGAGGTGACTCGCGAGACGGCCAGCCCTTTCATAACGGGAATAACTCCGAGTATGGCGAGCAGCCGTCGTTATCGTCGATATCGCGTAAACTGGATACCCTGCTTGCGGCTATGGAGAAGAATAACCAGCGAAACAACATTGAGGATGCCAAGGACGACACTGTAATAGACCCCTCAAACAGCATTTCAGAACAGTCGAGTGATACCCCTCTGAACCCGATATCTCCGTTTATGTCCGTGCACGATTTCAGATCTCTCTACTATCTGCACAGGTCCACCATAGAGTCCCCCCTCAACATGATCCGTACCATCGACAACAGCCTGTTCAGGCGAGTGAGTAAGTACGATCCGCTACAAAAGGCGTTCAACGAGTTCCTCGAGTTCTTCTTCAAGAACGAGCGCCTGTGCCTCGAGCTGGCAAAGTCGTTCCTCGAGATATCGCACTTCTGGATCATCCCGGGCGGCATCACCGAGATCAATAGGGACTACGTGCTGAAGCACCCGTTCATCACGTGCGTGTTTGTCATCCTGGCAATGTGCTTTGACGAGAACTTTGCCTACGTAGACCAGCAGAAGGAGCTCTACTGGCTCACCACCAAGCTGCTCGGCATCGTAGCTATCACGGAGCCCCTAACCGACCACGATATCGAGGCCATCCTCTACCTATCCCTCTATAACATCGCCCGTAAGCCCAAACAGCCGCAACTCGACAGCTGGCTGCTCTCCGGCCTTGGGATCAAGCACCTGATGATTTCGTTCGACTTTGGAGCCATAGAGAAGCGGGTCGAGCAGAACATCTGCACTTCTGACGACCTGTTTCACCTGCGGCTGTGGAACGCCATGTGCTCGTGCCATTTCCAGAATGCCATCGGCTCAGGAAGGCACGTGATGATTACGGGGGACTTCTTCAGGGTCCACGAGCTCACGTTGAAGTTTCCTCTGGCCACCATCGGCGATGCCATCAAGGTTGCCGAGCTTGAACTCAACGTGCTGGTGTTGAAGCTACTGGAGCGAGATGGGATGCTCGTTGGTGGTTATAGCGACGACGGTGGTGATGAGGTGGTGGACGATACCTTCTTTAGTGTGGTGGATGGTGTGTTTGTGTTCCGTAAACTAGAAGAATGGAGGCAGAAACACTCCTTGCTGCTCTCTAAGGACATGGCCAAGGTGCTGATCTCCGCATTCAACTTCTTCTATATAATGCTTAGTAGACAGTACGCCAGTGTATATAAGAAGAGCAACAACAACAGCACTACCAACACCACCACCGGAGAAGGCCACGAAGTGGATGCAGCAGGCAACAGTTTCTCGCTTTTTGATGTGGCCATCAAAACCGCATGTAAATACTCAGCAAATACCTTGGAGGGCCTCTTGGAGCTAACGCCGTCTCTCGTTCGTGGGTCTCCTTCCTTCTCGCTCGCCCAAATCGTGTATGGTTGTCTTACGCTGTGCGAGTACCTTCCTCTTTTGGATAAGGATGCCAAGGCCAATGCTCTGCGGCTGATCACACTCATCTATTGGCATTTGAACCAGATTGGCGAAAAGTGGAACGATGCCACAGATACGGTGGGCAGAATGATATATAGTTTGTTAGATAGAGCCCGTAACCAGGGCAAGGGTCAGAAACAGCCAAGGGAGGGAGCAGCCCCATCCGAGGCCCAGCTGAGCCCTCCATTGGCCAATTCTAATAGCCAAACAAAGGAGATGAAGCGTGAAAACCAGGCAAAGAGCGCTCATGAGAGCGATTTCCGCGTTGTCCCCTCACCAATGCAGAGTTACCCTATGGCGTATGGGGTTCTTCCGGGCCAGTCCCCGCAGTCCACTTTACTCAACGGTGGAACTGGCACTCCAGGTGGCCAGCCAAGTGTTTCTTTCGCACAGAACCACAGCCCAGAGAGCGATTCGCTCTCGCTGTCTGATCCATCTGCGTTTGATGTGTTCAACCTTAGCGAGTTCCGCGACTACGATGCCTTTTTCCAGATGTTTGCGTCAGTTGACGAAGCTTCGAACCCGGAGACAATGTCGTTTGACTAAGTGCTGTGAATAATGGAACACCATGCCAAATGACGTTGAATAAACATGTTATTCGATCTTGAAAAGTTTATTAAACTTAATATATACAGATCTAGGACATAATATTTGGGTGGTACACGTAGACGATTATGCAAGTGTCTGCTGGTTCGCCTGCATTAGTGCGGTTTCCTGTTTGGGACTCGTCGCCAGACACCCACAGATGGGCAGCTCATGGTGCTCGGGGTTGGAGAGCGGGTCAATCAGGATAAAAAAAATCACCGATCAATATGGAGTTTACGGTAATCGAAACATTTGGGACCTAAATAGACACCATTATACCACACGATGAATCTGAAGGCCATTATTCTCGCACTCGCTGCCGCCACTACTGTTGTGGCCCAGGAACAGCTCCAGATTGGTGAGTAGCATAGGTATCGTCAGGCAAAGCCATCACCTCCAACACCCCCAAGACTAACAGCCAGGAATCATAAACAAAATCCCAGACAAGGAGTGTCGCAGAAGAGCATGGAATGGTGACGGAGTGCAGGTGCACTACGAGGGCAGACTGGAGGATGGTACCGTCTTTGACTCCTCCTATGACAGGGGTAGCCCACTTACATTTAGACTTGGCTCAGGCCAGGTGATCAAGGGCTGGGACCAGGGAATTCTGAAGTAAGTGAAACTCTATTAAAGGATATCACTGTCGATTGGATCATTGGATCATTAGTCGTTCAGTATTGGAGAAATCTCTATTGGATCAGTATCTATTGAAATCTCTATTGGCCCAGGATCCATTATCCATTGGGCCATTGATCTGAGTGCTCCTCATAATACCTGGTATCTCATATGATGCATGTTTCTTCACTTGCATAAAGAGGGTCCACTCTCTGCATATCTTTACATTACTAACTAACAAACAGCATGTGCGTTGGAGAGAAGAGAAAACTCACCATTCCCCCTCACCTTGCCTATGGAAGCAGGGGAGTGGGCCCAATTCCTGGCGACGCTACATTGAGTAAGTACATACAGCATACACTCTGCTGCATTGAATTTGGACTAACGTTACTTTTCAGTCTTCGAGACAGAGCTGGTTGGTATTGATGGCTACACTCCACCAATCCGCAAGGATGAACTGTAGATTATAATCTGAAGGGAATCCTGGATTTTTTGTGTATATATGATTGTTCATTATCTGAAGCAACACTCTGAGACAGAGTAGAAACAAAAAAACGTAATGCTTATTCTGAGTGGTTTGTCCTTCGTGGATTGTCCTTTGTGGTTTGTCCTTCCTGGTTTCAGAGGTGCGAAAGAGTTAGGATCTAAATGAGAACATGATTTTTGTATGTGCAGAATCGAAAGATAGACAATGAAT
Organism: Kuraishia piskuri; assembly: GCA_030567595.1. NCBI lineage: Eukaryota > Fungi > Ascomycota > Pichiomycetes > Pichiales > Pichiaceae > Kuraishia > Kuraishia piskuri. The sequence continues at coordinate 103,541 of JAJLSM010000023.1, forward strand.
ATTTGATTGACCATGATATCCGCACTCATAAATGCAGGACAATTAATATTAAGTCAGTTTTTTAGGTTGTGCATTAACTTTAGCGTCTCTGTGTTATCGTGTTTGTCTTGTTTGTCTTATCGTACTAGCGAACGCTCGATAAGGTTCTCGTGCAGCAACCAAGCGGTGCGCACGAGGTGCATGCGTGTGTGCCAAAACATTTAGCGTGCTTCCCCACGAGGCTGTTGAAAAGTCTTGTACAACAGTCATGGCAGGGAACACGAACATTCAAGCAGGTTTGAAGGACTGTTAATTCCAAATCAAGACTGCCATCATGAAGTATGCGGACACCATCAAGGAGTTTGTGAAATCAGGCTCACCGTTCAGAGTGGTGTACGCCACAGATAACAACTTCTTTGACATCAGAACCCACAAGATATGCGTGTTGGATTCTTCCTTCAATCCACCCCACAGGGGCCACTACTCCTTAGCAGAGAGGTGTCTGGAGAATGTTGGGTCTGCAGCTAGTGCGTCAAGTGGTGCAGCAAGCGACAGTTGGTCAATCTCTCATCAGAATAGACTGCTCCTGCTGTTGTCTGTAAAGAATGCAGACAAGGGCATAATGCCCGCCCCATTTGAGCACAGAGTAGCAATGATGCAGCTGCTTGCAGAGGAGCTAAAACTCAAGCTCGGTGTACAGGTTGCAGTGGCGCTCACAGTTCATGCATTCTTTGCAGACAAGGCCAAGGCAATTGACAATTATGTGAAGGCAAGTCCCCGTGAGGTAAGTGATGGGATACACCCTGACACGGATTCCGGCGCTGGAGCACATACTAGGCTGGTGTTTCTCATGGGCTTTGATACCATTATCCGGGTGTTCAACCCCAAATACTACGTTCCACACACCATACAGGAGGCACTGCACGAATTCCTCACCATCAGTGAGCTGTTTGTTCTAACAAGGGAAGACAAGGCAAACACCGTAGCGCAGCAGATGCAATACCTGCAGGATATCAAAGAGGGAAAACTAGCAGGTGTACCTGCATCGTGGGCCGATCGGGTAACTATTGTTTCCGGAAATGATGAGAGCTTGGCTATAAGCAGTTCCAGCATGAGGAGGAGCATAGAGGATGGCCAAAGGGACTGGGAGTCACAGACCTTCCCCACGATAGTCAACTATGTGAAGCAACACCACCCCTTTGAGTGATTTCTCGACCCGATTGATCACATGTAATGAATAGCGTAATGAATTGTTGACGACTTTATAATATTAAACTTAATTGGGGCCAGCCGGCCAATCACTTAAGTGAACAAAATATAATCCTCAACAGGATTCTAGAGTTACATCTACATACCTACTTCCATCCATCCATACATACACATATATTCTCATGGTTAAACTACCGTGCATGTTAAGATTGTCGGAGCAGCTCACTACAGCCGATGCACCACAGCAAAGACACCACAGTTTGGCGGGGTTTGGCAGGCCGGTAACCACAATATGGAGCGGTGCGAGTGATGAGCTTACCCTTGCCAATGCTTTTCATTAGGGCGTAGAGGAAATATAGACCAAATATCAGATATTTAACAATGTGCCGATAGCGTGCTGTTCAACGAAATTAATCCACAGCCTTTTAGAGTTGCAATTGTATTATATAACTTAGTCTCCTTCTGCACACGCACTGCAGGTGATAATAAAATGAGCAGTATCGCTGCGCCAGTATCAGCAGAGGCAGTGCGGTGAGAATAACCAGTGTTGACAGTGATCGTGTTGACAGTGATCGTGCCAGCAATGACAGTATACACGCAGAAGCATCACCCCAGTAGCAGAAGAGTTTGGAAAGCGCACCACCTGCCGGTGTGTTCTATCTCTCTCTCAGTATGGGTCACTGCGTGCCACGCTCAATAGATCACCTTAGTGCGCAGCACAAAGGAACAGGCTGGCTGCTCCCCTCCCAAAAAGCAGCAATTCTGCAAATCCCATATAAACAAGAGGGCTCCCACTTTTAGCGTCACCGCACACCCTCATCGATTAGTCAACACAACCGCCCACTTTTGCCGTCCGTGGTCAAAAGAACAAGCACCATCCACCCATTTTTTTTTTACGAGACTCTCTGCGTCCAGGAAAAAAAATTACAACCGGGTTGCTAGTATATTCTGATTATATATATATATCAGAATAACTGCTATTGTCCATTTTTTTGAATATATCTGACCACTTCATTGTGTTCTCAGATTCACACCATCCCCCTTTCCCCCCTCCAAAACAGACCGTATAGGTGGCGTTCCCCCCCTTGCCACCCATTCCAGCCAATCACAGTCGAGTTTCTCCCAGTGAGAAATTTTCTTCTGTCATTTGTCGGGCAAATAGTCATATCTGTTTAGTACACCACTTGAGTATATCACGACCTGAATTCAGACCGTGCACTACCGCTCATATATACCATACCATACCATACCACACCACACACACACACACAAAATGGCCATCTCGCTGAAGCATAGCCTTATTACGGAGTCTCCTTTGGAGCTCTCCAACAAGAGAGTGCGCATTCAGGCACAGCCATCCCCCCGCATCTTGTTGACCAAGTCCAATGCAAACGCAAACTCCTCTTCCGACAATGACTCCTCATGCGACTCTTCGGCACCTCGGAGGTCCAAGAAGCTAAGAAACCAGCGTCGTAACCATAGAAACATCCAAAAGAGGTTCTCGATGTCTCTGGGTAACATCAACCCTGCTCAGCTTAGCAGGGCCGTTGCTCAGTACAGCGACAGCGAGGATGAACAGGGAAAGAACACCAAGGCAGCCCCCACCTCTGTTTCCGGGACTGCCATCTCCTCGGCACCTGCAGCTGCTCCATGTGATGCTCGCAGACAGCGTCACCACTCTGTTTCTTCTCCCAAGCTGCCCCAGTCTCAATTTGGCACCTACATGCATACACACCACATCAAGCGCGCATTGCCCTCTTGTGACTTTGCTGCGCGTGAGAGGTGCTTTGACTATCTGATCGGTGCGATTGACGAAGCATGGGCAAAGTACTGTAATGCTACTTCATGCGCTGAGGACGAAGTTTACGGATACGAGGCTCAGACGCAGACTGCGTCTCAGTCTCAGTCTCAGGCTCGTGATACATACATGCCCAACACTCCTGTCTCTATTGGTGTCAGTGATGAGGATGAGGAGTACCAGAGCGAGGATAGCTTGTCTACTGCTTTTACTGAGTATGACAGTGACGATGCAACAGCAGCAGCAGCAGCAGGTGAGGGTAAGCCCGTGGCTCGCAGAATGAGCATGCACAGTAACGTTATGTCATCCTTTGCCTCGTGCATGGGTAAGACATTTATGGGCAGACCCTCCAAACCTGTTAGTGCAGTCAATCCATCAGGTGCATCCACAGGTTCTGTATCCGGTAACCCTTCGCACATGCGTCTCCAGGCACTAAAGGACCGTCTGACCAAGGCTAAATACTACCTGCAGGACTTTGTAGACAGCGATGATGTTGGTGACTGTTGTGCATTTTGGAGACGCTGGGACCTTATTAAATATGCAACAATTGAGCTTGTGGAGGATGACGACGAAGATGACGTCATTGAGGGAACTGTCGAGGAGCTAGAACAGGGCAGGTTCCAAGGTTCGTTGGTTTAACCAAGCCCATGGAGCATACATATGATCATTATTTTCTTTGTTGATATTTTGGCTGCTGAAGCCGTTTTATTTTTGCCTGGGTAACCAGGTGTGTATAGTTTTTTTTAGGTTGGGCATATAGGTGAATGTATATTAGATGGGAAGTATATGAATTGGTTGTGCATATAAGTAAGCGACAAGAACAAGACAAGCAAGACAAGCAAGACAAGCAAGACAAGCAAGACAAGACATCGATAGGCATCGAGCTTGTTAGGTTATCGTGATGCATAACAGCATAAGTGCATGATGGTGCATCGATGTACATGCGTTTTAAACTATTTGGTTATGGACTCCTTGGCCTCAACTTTTCAATCTCCTCGTTGACGCCCACAGTAGTGCCAATTCCGCAGATATCGTATGCATACTTCTGCACGGAGAAATTATCTAGAATAACGTCGGGAGAGACAATCACCCAACCCGGCCTTAGCCTGACGGGATGCTCAACACCTGTCCTGCCCGGAATGATATGCAGCCGTCTAGTGGAATTAGAAAAGTTCTCTGCAACCTCGTACATCTGTTTGGGGACAGCACAATTGGCCATACCTGTATTGCTGGCGTCTCCTTCAATGGCCAGATCTGTGTTAATGTTGCAGTGGATCAAATGGCCGTCGGTGCTCCTCCTGACCGTGCCTGTTATGCACATCCAGCAGTGCCATTGACTCCTCTCAAAAACGGAAAACTCCTTGTCCTTGCCCACACCACCTGCAACTCCAGCCGGATAGTACGGAGAGTCCTTGTCCACGGCTACAAATACAAACTCCTCACTTCTTCTAAATTTCTTGGTCCATATCGGGGGCGTGGCATTCAACAGCCTCGACAGTTCAGATAGCTTTTCTGCAGAAGCCCAAATGAACAGAAACCCAGGTTTCCCGCACAACTTCTCTATGGGGAGTTTACAGAGCAGGTTATATATGAACTGGTTCTCTGTGAGTGCGCCAATCATAATCACGTCAAAGGTCAAGCCCTGGTCAATCCACTCGTTGATCCTGGGAATCATCTCCTTGGTCGATACTCGACATCCATAAGGTTTTGTTGCATTGCGTGCCACATGCGACTGCTTAAGCTTCAGCAGCTTCTGCAGTTTTGGATACCCTTCAACAGGGGTCTGCCGATTCCGGACAAACATTGCAGGAGAGAGCCCTGTATGTATGTAGTGGTTTGAATAGTCATTCCTGAACGGTTTGAGGGGCAGCATTGGGTGATAGTACCGAGGAGCGGAATAGTTGGGAGTCCCAACATAGCCTGCTGTACGAGCACCTCCCAAACTTGTTATAGGTGTGCATGGAGTAACCATCCCTGCCGAACAGACACGGGGCCCACCACTGCCCTTACCAACAGAACCAACACGAGGAGTGTCTACCCTTGTACTGTAACCACGCGGTGTGTTCATTCTGGGAGTAGATGTCCGTGTACACAATCCCCTGTAGAATGCCCTTGGACTCCGAGAGACCAACGGAGAAGTGTAGGGAGCTAGGCCACTGGAAGGAGTCCTCAGATGGAATTTGCGCATCGGGTACGCAGGCCTGCCTATTGGAGTCCTAAAAGGAGAATACTGAGCGGTCATGGTGTGCAATGCGGGTTTGAGGGGTGTGGACATCGGGATTTGCCTCCTTGGGGTTTCCGCTTTCACGTTAAGCACCTTGGCAGCCTTCTCTTGCTTCAGAGCGGGCACCTTGACTGGTGTCTCCTCTTTCACTGTAGGCATCTTGGCTGGTTTCTCTTCCTTGACCTTTGCTGATTTGGATGGCTTGGTTTCCCCAGTACCCTTCATCTCTTGCGGGGTCTCACCATTTTCAATTTTAACGGGATGCATGACTGGCATTCCGGGGCAATGAAGGAAAGTGATACACCAGATGGGACGAACCCACAAGTTATCTTGGTATATGCGGCAGCAGGGTCAACTTATATCTTTTCTTCGTTACTCCCAGAGGTTATGCCAGTATAGAAGCCACCCCCCCTTTAGTCAATTCCGGTCTATTGCCAAGAAAACGATTCGCGGTTTGAGGCTAGTGATCCGTTTCGCGAGCAACGTGAAACATATGCATGTGGCATATGTGTATGTAGCATATATGCACTGTTAGCGAGCTTTCTCCTGCAGGGCGTTTAGCAGATTGTTTCAGGTGCTATGGGGAGAGGAGAAGCACAAGACAAAAAGAGAGCCAACAGTGAATGAATCTTGCATGATGCAACACATTGAAGTTGTTTTATTGTAATTACCCAGTCCCGTAATTCTGTTTCTACAAGCCTCCTAACAAAAACCTTTCTACACATGTTTGCATTGGATACTATACGCTAGTTCTGGGTAGTTTACGCTAGTCTGGGTACTACACACTTGTCTGAGTGTTTATCATGCATGACGCAAGGACAAACATAGTAGCTTAATTTCGCTAAGACACAAATTGCGACTCTTCAAGGCCCCCTCCCCCTCGCACCCGGACCGTGCACACAGTTTAGTGGGGGACCCATAGAGTAGTGTGACAGATGAAGCGGTTTAGTGTGCAGTTACCCATTTGGGACACACATTGCATATTTTCCTGCATGACGAATATGCACCGTCCTATTTGTACATATCGTCTGTGTCATCATCTCTATATGAATGGCAAGCAATAAGACCAATCACGATCTAATTCAATTCAGGAATAAGGCAAAGCCAAAGTCTCCTAATAGAAACACACCATATCATGTTGCCGTTCAGAAAAAAGACGGCAGACAAGTCTCTTATATTCTCGTTGAAAGAACTAGAAACACTGTTCCTCTCCATCGAAAATGAGGTACAAAACTCGCACGTTTTTCTTACTTCACCATCCGAGCCCACTAACCGTTAGAATCCAATAACTCTAAATAGTGTGGTTCAAATCGTAGCCACTATACATGACCATCTTCGTCTGGATCAAAATGCTGTTGAAAACAGCCGGGCCCTTCTTGAACGGGAAACTATCGCACTGCTCGCCAGGCTGGTGGTGTTCTATGGTGCGGCAGAAGGTTTGCTCTCTTTAACCTTGGCCACCACAAACCGAGTGATTGATCTGTATATCGAAAACGAAGCCCTACTCATCGAAACTGATGACAGACTGGCAGCAGCCTTGGGAATCATCCTCAACGCTTGTGGTGAGGTATTTGGGAGCCTAGGTAGTAGAACGGTTGTTGCAACCGTTCAGTTGGTGTCTAAGATTACAGCACTCTATGTTTCTCATCCAATGCTGCTTCAAATATTGTTACACATAGAAGGATCGGATGAGGATGTGCAAGTAGCCAATCCTCCTATTGACGCTATTCTCCGTCTCGTCATCTATAAACATGATCACATGCTTAGAAGTGCATCTTGTGAGTGCCTGGTAAACATTATCAAATGTCTCTCTTCCATGGAAAATACGGAGAATGCCCAAAAGATCAAACTGATAGATGTAGTAAATATTCCTCTCGATGGTATGCTCACCAGCTTCAACAGGCTGTGTAGCACAGCCAGCATCGAGCATTTCTTTCTCCTTTCTGAGTATACCCACAAGCGTTTTGAGGACGCCGAGTCAATAATCAGGAAGACAGATGGATATAAGGACTTTTGGTTTTTCTATGGTATTTGGCAGGACATGTTGAACTCAGCCAAAGAAGAGCTTGCTAAAATGATTGTAGAAGGGCTACAGAAAAACATCCTCAGAGATTTTGAACGGTGTTTGGAAGACTATAGGGGATGTAACACCGACGACGAAAGCATGCTCCACTACATGTATACTGAGATGTTGATAGAACTAACCACATTGGAAAACACGTGGACAACCCGTCTAGTCAGTGATATTATCAGTAGCATGCGGGAAAGGATAACCAAAGCGGTGCTCCAACCTAATGGCTTTATCGGTATTATCTACCTGAAACTCCTCAATGGGTGTCTCCTCAACGGTTATCTGATGGGGCGAAAAAATGTTGAAACTTGCAGTTTTCATTATGAAAAGATGCCATTTCTCACACTCTCGGTCATGAACATTGTAAGGAGAACTCAGAAGGATATAGTATCTTATCTGGATGAAGCGATGAGAGAAACTACGCGTTGTCACGCACCGAAACACAGCACACTGAACCTTCCCACTGATTTGTACTCCAATGTGCTCCTAAATAGGCTCACAAACTTCTATAGTTATCCATTAGAGGAAAATAGACAATTGTTGAAGATGGTGATACAGGTACAACATACTTCTTTCGGTGTCACAACCGTCGAGATGTTGCAGTGGCATACTTGTCTTCTCGATGAACTCTACCAACAAGGTGATATAGGCAGCCCGATCAGGCAAAAAAAGGTAGCGCAGGCAATTAACACAACTAGAAAAAAGCAGTTGGTTAACACATCCTGTCCCATCTTGAGGGAATCGCTGGACGACAACATGCACCTGATGGAAGAGATCATTGTACGGGTATACAGCATACGAAAGGCGATTGAACTAAGTAACCTGCCAGAGATCCAGAAGGAGTGAACATGCATTCTCAACTAACCCTGCAGATTGCTGTTTCGATAATAATCTATATACACCTTCTTATGCAAGGTTCCAATAAATTCACCATGGTGAACTGCACATATCTCGCGGTTGCCGAGCTTGGAGAACACCAGTCCGACAAGTGCCACAGGGGAGTCTGCCTCTAGCATCACTGGGGTGTAGTCTATCAGTTTTGTCAAATCTGTGAGCTCATTTAGTATACGCAACACCAGAAGCCCATTTCCGGTGATACTTTCAGTTTCGTAGTCCTCGTCCTGGAAGTTGAACGTGCCGCCCCCAGGAAGCCTGTCTACGGAAGAGGTTGTCGTCTCATCTAGCTCTCCGTCCTCATCGTCCAAGTGGTTCGATAATTTCACAAATACATCATCTGTGATGTCGTACTCTGCGGCAAACCTGTCAATCTTATCGAGTTGGAACTCAAGCACCGGTAACGGCAATGTGCCGATCAGGATGTGTTTGTCCTTCACTATGGAAAGACACCCATCCAGCAAAGACTGGCCCTGCAAGAAGTTCAACTGCTTACGAAGAGTGGATGAGGAGATGAAGGAGGAGTCGGCGATGTCTATGGTGGATGCCGAGGTGTCTTCGAGAAGGTCCCGGAGCTTAACAGACTTATCAAAGGTGGGAATTCGCCTGTTGTCCAAGAAGGGGAAGTCTCTCTTCCAGATGAGGATCTCGTAGAGGGACTTGGGCTCGATGGTGTATGCGACCCAGTTAGCAAAGGCGATGGCAATAGAGATGGGCAGCACATAGGTATAGGAGGAGGTGAGCTCAAACACAATGGTGGCCAGCGTCACGTTCATCCGAGTGACACCTGCCATGAAGGCACCCGCGCCGATCATGGCGTAGATGCCAAAGTCCACAGCAGTGGCCTCGTGGTGTTGAACGTTGAAGAGCGCGGCCAACGGAGGGTACCTCCAACATCCATATTGGATGATGGTTGCAAAGATGCGGCCAAACAGTGCACCGATCACCATGCTGGGCACGTAGATACCGCTCGGCACCTTGATGCCAAAGGTGATGTTAGTGAGGACCATCTTGGCGATGAGGGCATATGAGAGCAGGGAGAGCTCTTCAAGCAGTTGCTGAAAGAGGTCCAAGTGATTAGGCAAGGAAGAAGAAGAAGAGGAAGGGGCAGATAATTGCAGGAGAGAACACCCGTGAAGTTTATCGCACGGGGTTGCCATTTCAAGAAGGATCTCGTTGACGGGCCTGTTGGTGTACTTGTTATAGTAGGTGGTGAATGCAGTGATGATGGCAATCACGAGCACCTCGGTGGTGTACCTCCCCTTGATGCCCGGCTTGGAACGGAACCACTGGCCCCACCACACGCTGAATTTGCAGGCGAGCCCACCGTAGACGCCGCCTGCCACGCCGATGAGGACGAAGAAGGGAAGCTCAAAGGGGGTCCAGTCGGAGGAGTAACTCACCTCAAACAGCACCGGCTTGCCCGTGTGGTATGGGTCCAAGAACTTGAGAAACAGAATGCTCGTCATGGCACACGCAAACACGTGAAAGAGCTGGCTGATGGGGAGGTAGTAGCTCACCTCCTCGATAACAAAGAGTACGGCACCCAAGGGGCTGCCAAAGGCTAATGCCACACCAGCACTCGCGCTCGCCGCGAGGATATGGCGTCGCTCGAGGTCATTTTCGTTAACTCTCTTGAAGAGCCTACAACATATATTGCCTATACAGGAAGTGAGGTGGACGTAGGGCCCCTCTTTGCCCAGGGCCATTCCGCTTGCGATGGCCAGGATAAGCGCTGCACTCTTGGCAATGAGGGTATATGTCCCCAAGAAACGGCGGATGATGAAGCCGGAGAGGATCGTCTTGACCTCGGGCACCCCGGATCCATAAGCGGTGTAGAAGGTGGTGAAGGAGCGAGAGGAGGGGTCCGGTTTTGTAGGGTTTGTCTGTTGGTGATCGGCGAACGACATGAGAGGAGTGGTTTCGGATACAGAGGGGTCTCCCTTCAATGGATTGATGGACTTGGTAGTCATGGTGATGGTGACCGATAGGTAGGCGAGGAGCACGGTGAGGAAGGCATACACGCCGAACGAGAAGAGTCCTATATAGAGGGGGTCTTCAACACCTGACTCAAACACTTCGGCCCAAAGTATAAAGTCAGAGCACGAAAGGGGGGACGACGACTGTGAGGAGGTGTTGAGATGCAGGGAGGAGTCAGTGGGTGGTGAGCCAAAAGGTGAGCCAAAAGGTGAAGAGAGACGGGTTGCCCTTCTACAACACCCCTTCTCACTCACCAGCCAATTGGTTGAACAGTAGCCCCTCTTCCAGTCAACGAGCGTGGCCTCGAAACGGTCGATGCCATATGCAAGCAGCGCACAAAGCAGCGCAACCATAGAGATCAGGATCCACGACTGCGCATGCTCGTACGCAGAGATCAACTTGTACTTTGCAGACTGCTTTGCACGGCGCTGAAGGAACGACTCCCGTTCGCTCTGCCGGATGGAATCGCCGACCCAGTCGATGGTGGTGAAGTCGTCGTAGTAGCTCTGCCTCGGAGGTGTTGAAGCATTGAAAGGTGTTGCGTTTCCAGGCGTCGAAGCGGCCCCTGCTGCTGCGCCGTAGTTGAAGCTGGATGATCGGCTTCGAGGTTCCAGCAGGTGATGCACAAGGTGTAGGTTACCAGAGGAAGCAGCACCAGCAATACTGCGTGACGAGCGAATACTACGGCGTGGTGAGGCGTCTCGAGGAGTGGTAGTGTTCGTGGTGATGGTGGTATTTGGAGGGAGTGCAAGGTGTTGAGCTGGTAGCGGCGCATAAGGTGATAGATGGGGAGGCAGAGTCAGGGTTGTATGCAGTAGGTGTTGAGAGTGGTCAGGGTATGCTTGGGAGAGGTGAGATTGACTATGACGAAGGTGTTGAGTATGGTTGTGTTGCGGCTGCTCTGAAAAGTAGTCGTCACCAGCAGGCTGCTGCAGTGACGAGATGGTCCTCTGAAGTCTAGGTGATCTCAGCGAGTTGGTGAAGGTGGCATCAAGCAGCGACTGTGAAGGGAGGTGTACCGGTGTTATGGTTCCCTCTTGGTGGGAATGTCCTGCAAGGTGTCCGGAGGAATTGGGATGGCTCGACAGGTTTCCAGCGGCTCTTTGTTGGTGTTGAGGCTGGCTTGGTGGTGCAAAGGGGTCATGCATGGTGAGTTTGCGCAGAGAATGTGGTTGTATGCAGGTTGATGAAGTAGAGGCGCAGAGGTAGGAGCGATGGTGTACAAGAGATGGTGCGGTGCGTATGCAGGGTGTTGAGCTTGTTTTGAGTTGTGCGATGGTGTTGCACTTGACAAACGAATTCCAATAGAATAGTGGTTTGTGTGTTACGAGTGCGCCTGTTTATTATGGCAGAATGCTGTATATGACTCTATGTATAATCAATTTATATGTTATCTATGATATCTGCAATCTGTCTATAACACCATTCTGCTATAGGATTCTTTCAGTCATATATTTATATATTTTGTACCTGAAATGCGCAGTCACAGTGGATATGCTATTTTAATGGGTTGTAATGTGGTGTAAATGTGGTGTAAATGTGGTGTGAAGGTATTGTATACGTGCGAATTATCAATGTGCTATTTATAAATGCGCTTGTGTCCAAGTTCTATGTGCTTACCATAAATGATGCAACCATGATACAATGACTGCGGCGAAAACGATATCAGGTAGAAGAGTCCATACACTGATCTCCTGGCGAACCCACTTACTCACTTCCCTTGTTCAACACTTTGGTGTTTTGTGGGTTTCCCCAGAACCCTGAATTCCCCACCTCTGACAGCACTCGCGTACACAAGGGCTACGCGTCCTGTGACGTCAGCGATGGGCTGTAGGAGAAGTTTCGTGTACGTGCATGGCGCTAGTGGTTATGGTGGAGCGGTGGGGAGGACAGGAAATGGCAGAGGGCAGGAAATGGCAGAGGGAAGGATGGCAGAGCAGAGTATATCATACTGCACAAAAAACGCGCGAGACAAGCAACTGGACCTGCCCTCATTGAAATATCATCAGGTTTGAATTTATAACAGTGTACAAGGACAAATTGATACGTCACATTGATACGTGGACTCGCTAATGGTAGAAATCATACCATATATGCAGAAAATCCAGATATACAATGACACTGACGCTCGCACAAAAGGAATATATTGCACACACTGAATATATCTTAGCATAGTATTCTAGAAACTATTTTTTATATAAAACCGTAGGATTGCCCATAGAAATATGTCACTAAGATGTAAGGTTTATTCCTTGGCCCAGTTGGTGCCCTTGGAGATGGGTCCCTGCAGACCCTCCTGCAAGGGAACGTACTCGACCCTGTGGTAGGAGTTGATGTTCTTTCTGAGCACAATCTGGTAACAAGTGGCACTGCCCTGTCTAGAGATGATCGTGGAGTAGGCCAAAAAGTACTCCCAGATCTTGAACCATCTGATGCCATACTTGTTGACAACGGCGTCTTTGTTCTTCATCCAGTTCAAGTACCATCTGTACAAAGTAGCAGAGTAGTGAACTCCGATGTTGTCGATGCTCACGGTCTCAAACCCGGTGGCCTCAAGCGAGCTCACTACAAAGTCAAGTGGCGTAGACGCATCGGCTCCAGGGAAAATGTACTTGTTCATGAACAAACCCCAGATGAGGTCCTCGTACTGCCACGACTTTCTGAGACCAGCATACTGCAGGAAGAAGATACCATCGTCCTCCAGCATGTCGTACACCTGTGCCAAAAAGGAGGAGAACTTGCGCACACCAACATGCTCTGCCATCTCGAGGCATGTGATCTTGTCGTACTTTCCGGATGCGGTGTTCGGCAGTGGGGTGTCCCTGTAGTCACAGCAGACGATCTTGGACTGGTCAGAGCTGACACCGTACTTGGCGATCTGCGCGTTACCCCAAGCGGTCTGGTTCTTGCCAAGGGTGACTCCGGTCACATGGGCACCGTACTGAGAGGATGCAAACGCAGCAAGAGTGCCCCAACCACAGCCAAGATCCAGCATCACGTCGCCTTTCTTGAGGCCGATCTTCTCGCACACAGTGCGCAGCTTGTTGTCCTGGAGCTTCTCGAGCGATTCCTCGGAGGCGATGTCGGAGATGAGGCCACTGGTGTAGATCATGCGGGGGCCGAGGAACCACGCGTAGAAGTCATCACCACGGTCGTAGTGGTCTCTCACCTGCTCCTCGTCCTGCGAACGCGTGTGCATGAGCACCTCGGGGATCATCCCAAAGAGGAAAAACTTGTACAGCGACAGTGTGAAGCGGAAAGAGGCCCAGTCATGACGGTACTCCATCACGTCCAAACAGTCGCCCTTGAAGCTCACCTTGCCGTCAAAGTACAGCTCGTGGAAGGTCTCCATGGGGATCTTGGCGTTGCCCTTGTACTTGGCAGCGAGCTCCTCGTCGTGGAACTCGAGGTAGTGCTCCACACCTCTGTTGGGGAACTTGGCCTTTTCGTTGATACGTGGCGAGAACGATGAGAGCAGGGTCCAGTATGCCATCAGGATGGGGATTGCAAACACAAGTGCGAAAAACACAAAAGTCTTCCACCCAAGACCCACCTTTCTCGTGGCATACAATGGAATTCCCACGAGCAGCCCAATGAGCGCCAGGTTCGAGAAGTGCTTCGAGCCTGGTCCATCGGCTGGCAATGGTGCGTTTTTGATCGCGGGAGACTATGACGTTAGTATCGACGAATTGAGGCTGCTGACTGGCCCTGAATCACCCGGGTTAAGCTGGTTCAACAATTATGAAAAACCTCCTCCAGCACGCGTCACCACCGTAGCACTTACATTGGTGGTTCTCACACCACAGTCAAACTTGTCATCCACCATTTCGTATGAGGAAGAAGACGCTGGCGAGATTGTATTGCCGCTCATAAACACAGCCTTTGAATATCGATAGCCTCAATTGGGTCAATTGGTCAATTGGAAAACTGGCAATTGGTTCAACTGAGGGTGTAGATCAAATCGTCCCCCCCCTGAACCTCCAGCACGCTGAAAAGTATACAAATATGCCCTCGGCCGCACCCAGCAAAGCCAGCCAGCCAGCCAGGCTCGCGCACTACGTGCAACCGTGGGCCTCGGACGTGGCAGCACCTGGTAAACGAGGCTCGTTGGTGCACGTCGCACCGGTGCATGTGAGGGTCCTGGCACCTGTGTGTGTAGGTGTCTTCTCTGGGGCTAACATGGCGTGGTTCGACGGTCAGTGCACGATCGTGTACGCCGTGCTTGCAGAGGGCAGTGCGGCTGGCCACAAGAGGGATAAGGCAATGCTAGGCCAGGCATATTTGGCATTAACTACAAAGCAGTGCTGAATTAGCAGAGCGCCTGATGATGCTGGCGAATTACCATTCAACGCTCAGCCTACAATATACTCGAAGAATGTCAGGAGCAAATAATATCAGGAGCAAATAATGTCAGGAGCAAATAATGTCAGGAGCAAATAATGCCAGGAGTGAATATGCACTGAGTATGCACTTAGTATGCGACGGTGAGTAGGAGTGCGGCATGTAGCCCACGCAGTGTTCTCTTGGTGTACGTGGAGCAGCGAAAGCACAGCAGGCGGTAACAGCCAAGGTGGGAGTACGCCAATTGGCAGAAGGGGTGTCAGCAAAGGGGGCTTCAGCGCAGAGACCACCGAAGCAATTATTGTGTATTGTAAGGCCAGTTATCAGAGAAGGAGTAGATGCAAGATATATATGTATATATATATATATATATAAGTGATGTAGTTTATATGACCATATTTTAACTTTATTTTCCTTGTACAAATTTCATATCTAATAGTGTAAAACAAAAACTGCCATAGCATTTTGTCAGATATCAAATCCTGCTAAGAGTTGCTGTCGTTGTTTAACTCTCTCGTGAAATTTCACTCCCAACCTCACATACCAGCATCCAGCACATGAACACTCATAAAACCGGCAATTTCAGAGTGTGAGCACAGTGAGTGTAGTAGCGTGGGCCTTCTCGGGGCTTCACAGTTAGTGCAGATGCTAACTTCTCTTTGCACAGATAACATCCTAGCCTGCAGAAGGGGTCGTGTGACGCACGCAAAAAGAAAAAAAATATATTTTTTCTGTTAGGCGGCATACAAAAATTATGGGGAATCTGTAGATGATAGGTATTTGTGATCGTATTGATTTATTGCGGACCACATTGGTTGATTCCTGTCCTACAAACAGCACAAGATACCAAAATCCCACATAGCACACAATGGGTCGTACGCAAAAGAAAAACTCCAAGGGTCGTCTTGATAAGTACTACTACCTTGCCAAGGAGAAGGGCTACCGTGCCAGATCCTCGTTCAAGATCATCCAGATTAACGAGAAGTATGGCCATTTCCTCGAAAAGAGTAAAGTGGTGATAGATCTGTGTGCTGCTCCCGGTTCGTGGTGTCAGGTTGCCTCCAAGCTATGCCCAGTGAACTCTTTGATCATCGGTGTGGATATCGTGCCCATCAAGCCGCTCCCCAACTGTATCACCTTCCAGAGTGATATCACCACAGAAGACTGTCGTTCTAGACTGAGAGGGCACATGAAAACATGGAAGGCAGATACCGTGTTGCACGATGGTGCTCCTAATGTGGGTTTGGGTTGGGTTCAGGATGCCTTCACCCAGTCGCACCTGACTCTCCAGGCACTTAAGCTGGCCGTGGAGAACCTTGCTGCAGGAGGAACGTTCGTGACAAAGGTGTTCAGATCCAGAGACTACAATAACTTGCTGTGGGTGTTCCAGCAACTCTTCGACAAGGTGGAGGCCACCAAACCCCCAGCCTCCCGTAATGTGTCTGCTGAAATCTTTGTCGTGTGCCGTGGCTTCAAGGCCCCCAAGAAGCTGGACCCACGTCTGCTGGACCCCAAGGAGGTGTTTGAGGAACTGCCCTCTGGCCCTGTCAACAACGAGAGTAAAGTGTTCAACCCAGAGAAGAAGAAGAGAAAGAGAGAAGGTTACGACGAAGATGACTATACACAATACAAGACCATGCCACTGCTGGATTGGGTGAAACAGAACGAGGAGGTGGTGAATACGCTTGGTGGAATCAACGCGTTCACCGTTCCTGAAGATAAGCATGAACCCGAGTGGAGACAGCTGCGCAAGATGAAACAGACAACCCCGGAGTTCATGGCTTGCATAAAGGATCTAAAGGTTCTTGGCAAAAAGGATTTCCGTCTACTCATTAGGTGGAGAGTACATGCAAGAGAAACTCTAAATATTGAGGACCCCAACAAGGTTGCAGATAAGAAGTCGCTCATAGAAGTGGAGCCTCTTACAGAGGAGCAGCAGATAGAGCAGGAGCTCGAGGCGCTGCAGAACAAGCAGAAGCAGAGGGTTAAGCGTGACAAGAGAAAGAATAACGAGATGAAGCAAAAAGAAATCCAACGTATGCAGCTCAATATGCTTACCGACATGCAGATTGGTTTGGATGCAGGTAACATTGGCTCGGAGAGTCTGTTCAATCTGAAGAGCGCAGAGAAGACGGGAGTTCTATCCGAACTTGCCAAGGGTAAGAAGAGCATGGTTTTCAGCGGCAACGAGCTCATCAAGGACGTTGATATCCATGTCGGAGAAGTCGAAAAACGTGGAGGCAACAAGGACGATGCTGAGGATGAGGATGCAGACTCTGCAGACGAGCTAGAGGCACAGCTGGATGACATGTATGAGCAGTACCAGAACAGAAAGATGGAGAGAGACGCTAATCTCAAAGCCAAGAAGGCCAGAGGCGGCGACGATGAGGAGTGGGAAGGAATTGCCGAGGAGCGCGACAACGGCAGTGACGACTCCGATAGTGACTCTGACAGCGAGTTGGGTGCTGGTTTTGACTCTGACTCTGAGAGTGATATCGACAGTGACTCCGATGAGGCCATCAACAAGCTGATTGCTAGTATGAACAAGGATAAGAAGGGAGAGCTGAGCAGCAAGGCCAAGATGTTTTTCAGCGATTCGATCTTTGCTGGCGTTGGCGATGTCTCTGTTTTGAAGCCAGCCAAGGGAGGTGCGGTCAATGACGACTCGAGTGGTGGAAGCAAGACTGCTTCAGTGACTGATTCCGAGTCGCTTTCTGGTAAGGAGAGCGAGGATGATGAGGAGTCTGATGAGTATGACGAGGAGGAGACCAACTCGGCCTTTGAGGTTGTGCCCAACGAATCTGAGTCTGAGGTGGAGAGTGACTCTGATGCAGAAGGAACTGCGGTGCGTGACCACAAGAAGGACGTTGACATAGCAACTGTTGAGGCTATGACTCTAGCGCACGAGGTTGCATTGGGACGCAAGAACAAGCACGATCTCGTGGAGGAAGGTTTCAACAGGTACTCGTTCAGAGACAAGGAGGGCCTGCCCGACTGGTTCCTTGACGACGAGGATAAACACAGCAAGATCACCAAGCCTGTGACAAAGGAAGCCGCACTTGCTATTAAGGAGAAACTCAGAACTTTGAATGCCCGTCCTATCAAGAAGGTGATGGAGGCACAGGGCAGAAAGAAGATGCGTGCAGTGCGCAGATTGGAGAAGCTCAAGAAGAAGAGTGACCTCATTAACGACGATAGTGGCAAGAGTGAGCTCGACAAGGCAGAGGAAATTGGCAAGCTTATGAAGAAGCTCACCAAGAAGGCCAAGACTAAGCCAAAGGTGACGCTCGTGGTTGCCAAGGGCACCAACAAGGGTCTGAGCGGTAGACCAAAGGGTATTAAGGGTAAGTACAAGATGGTGGACGGTACTATGAAGAACGAGATGCGGGCGCTCAAGAGAATTGCAAAGAAGCATAGAAAATGAGTTATAGCATAGCATAGCAATATATTGATGCATTTGAACTATTCCATTCTAGTTTGTTTAAACCTCGCATTGCATGAGGCATGTACTCCAGTTTGGCTTGTTTCTGCAGGTCGTGCTCTGACTAGACTGAATGCACCTGCACAGGCTACATAGATCAGGCTGAATAGATCAGGCTTGATAGATCACAAAGGCATGTGAAAAAGAGAATTTCCTCTATAACCTTCAGCCATTGTATTGGTGGCTCAATTGCAGTTGTGCTAGTTTTCCGAATATGATCAGCCAAAGGGTGACGCTGGTTCTTGCAGAATCATGCAATGATGCAGATTTCTTTGCCCAAGTGAGCATTCGCGGTTCCTCACTCACCATCCCAGATACTTGTGACCACATTGAAAGACAAGACAAGTATATAATTCCAGAGGATGATTTGCCCCACGGGGTGCTAAAACAACTGCTGTCTCTGACAAGAATCCTTCGCATACAACATTCCAAATCGGGCAACACTCTTCCCGAAACGCTGCCAGAGAATGGAGTTAGCAGCGTGTTCAACGACGATATACAAGCGGGGCTAAACGTGTACGTAGTACCCACCGCTACTAGCTCCAAATATGCAAGCAACGACGAAAGGTTGCAGGATCTAAGGGATAAGGTTACAACCATTGGACATGCTCTTTCTGGACATCTGGGTCTACAGGACACCACTTTCAACAACTTCATACCAACGGCTACATCTCTACACTTCTCAAAGTCGCACATCGACGACAATACAAAACTCTTTGAGTTTGTGGCAAAACTCATACGCAAGGACTCCTTGTTTGTTGAAACTGTGGATGATATCACCATCGATTACCTCGGCTCTCCACAAGTGTCTGTGGAGCTTCACTGGAAGGATTATGCATTAGCGTCCAATTCTCACGCATCAGCTAAAACAATAAGCTCCGACAAGCATACAACCACTGAAGTGGGGATATTCAAGCTACAGGAGAAAGAAATCACCAGTACAGATAACTATGGGCTTGCAGGGCTCCGTTATAAGCTACTGCCGGAAGACGCACAACAACCAGAGTCACCACTGCCCAAAAAGACAATGTTCCAGTTTAAGCCGCGTCACCGGTTAGTCCCCGACGTGTCTGTTGTGAATTCACTAGCACATCCAGTTGGTATGCACCCCAGCCTGCATGTTGGTTTAACCAACCACCCATCTTCGAAGGACCCCACCCATTTGTATACTCCCCCACTGGTGATGGCGGGAGAGATGGTCGACGAGCTAAAGCGCGCGGATGCCAGCGCTCTTGTCCCTCCAATCTGCAAGCTATATTATGATCTATATTTGCCGAAGGAGCTGTTTGTTGACAAGTATCAGCTAGAGGATATTGCCCGCTTTAAAGTGGTTGCCCTTTTTGGCGAGACCAACCTTGAGCTGCCGGAGTACGCCATATCCAAATGGGGAAGCGAGTTACTGCTAGAGGTGCAGTTGGAGTCACTTAGAGCGACTGGTGCGTTTGACCTGCCATTGCATTCAAGATACTTGCTGCCTGTGAATTCTACCAGCAACCAGGGAGAGTCGCCTGTAGGTGCGGTGGTCTCAACAGGGAAACTATTTTGGGCCTGTGACTTGAGTGTGCCTATCACCGTAGTAGACACGATCCTCGAAAACACTCCATCTACAAGCTACGAAGAAAGAGCCCACTACAATAATATTCGTGACAATTTCCAGTCTGAGATAGACCTGGTGCAGTCTTCACCTTTTGAGGAAAAAGCGCGTGTTGGTTATTCATCTTACTTTGACGATAACACCGTTTTCTACCATATTGCTGGGCAAGGCGGTCCCACCTTGGACGTGGAAATACCAAGGGCCGACTTGAATGATTATCGGGTTGTTGAGTCAATGACGTTTGTAGTTGTGTTGTTTTGCTCTTTAGCTGTGCTCAGGAAACTACTGAGGTGAGATGATGTGCATGTTTCATGCGGATCATGCATTAGCGAGATTCCGCCCACAAGCTATATGGAAGATAATTTCCGTTGTTTACCGGATCTCGAAAAAAACAGAGTCATTGTCTGTGTAATATGTGAATCAAATGATCAACCCATGCAATTATACCCTGATGTTCTCTGTAACCTAGGCGATGAACCTGCACCACTGCACTGCAGTGTTATGCACAAAGATAACACGAGACCGGCGGATACGATCTACAGGGATATTCTATTTATATCCATTTGTAATGGGGTATGCGGGTAGGCTATATGGCGAATGGATCACACGGTGATAAACAGGCTCAGATATAACCGCATCACTCGAAGAAACAAAAAAGGGCTCACTATTGCACCTTGTTTAATATCTGCTCTAGACCCGCAACGGACGCATGCCGAGCAGTAGGGCCAATACTGCTATCCATACCAGCTGCACGTAATTAAAGAGTTAAAGAGTCCATCATGTCGATGCAAAGCACGCATCATAGACGATTAGAGTTGCTTATCACCGTGGACCACGATGAATACCAGGATGGGTCTTAACTGGGTAGTCCGGAGAGAATTGAATGGAGACTGGTTGGTAAGGGGCTGGCTCCTCTGCGAAAGGTTTCTCTTCCGATGCGTGGTTACTATAGTTTATCGTTGCATTGCATTAGTGCAGGTACACAGGAGAGGTGGAACGTGTCTTATACACAGCCGTTAATCAGCGCATACATTTTCGCGTACTCATGAATCAATATCTTATGGGAATCCCCCCTAGACTGGTCGGTGGCTGCAACGATAGGAAGGTATTGCAATTACAGACTTGGCAATCCCATGTCTTTCAAAGGAAAATGGGCGTGTGCAACCCGATGGTGCTGCAGCTTCCTGTTTGTTGTGCGTGCATGCATATTGCTATCAAAATGCGAGGTGAAAGTTTAGTTGCATGGCAAAAATTCTCCTGTGCTCACTAGGCCAATTTCCAAAGGGGCTTATGACGAGCGGTGTGGGAACAGGCTGCTTTCAACAGCTCCGAGGAATGGGCGCAGGGGTTGGCTGGAGTGAGAGCAGAGTTATCGGGAGGAAAAGCATTAAGAGGTTGAGGCAGAGACGATGGGATGCAGTACAGATGAAGGGTGAACGTACAGACGACCAAAAGCATCAAGCCAGAGGCAATGGCGAGATTGCTGAGACAGCGTTAGATTTGTTTTGTGTCGCACAATTCAGGCACCGGCAGGCTAAGGCGGCAAAGATTCTCCGTGATTGTCTAAGCCAATTTGCTCCTGTGGAAAATTTCAATGAACACTCCTATGCGCTGAGCCCTTGAAGCAGCCATCGACGCTAAGCGTTGTAGTGGTAGTGCTCCACTGCCAAGCCACTGTGCGTGCTACGCAATCAGTAGAGTACTCCCTCCACCTTCACTTCAAAAGAAAAGAATCACCAGGAACATCCACGGCTAGAGGGAACCACATTTAGGAGCAACCGAAGGTCTCGAACACGCATAGCTAGTTCAGAAACTCTCTATTCTCGTAGAAACTTATCTCTCCAAGTTACCAAACAGTGCCTTCAATTAAACAGCTGAACAATCTCTACCTCCAGAACCTCCTCCTCACCACCCTTGATACTCATCAGCCAAAAAGCTCTCCGAGCTACCCTTTATCACCAGATCTTCAACGCACCCGTCTGCACTTGAACGTACTCTCCCCATGGCAACCATCCTAATCCGCCCGATATCTGCACCCTCCTCCCAAGGGCCACTTTCCACATACTCCTCTACAACCTGTTTCCTCACTAGCGAATTCGGATGCCCATGCCACCCGTCCTCTGCCTGTCACCTGCACAGTCTCCTTGGAAATTCCCCCTTCTTGGAAGTGCCTCCATTGTCTTGCAGCCTGTCCTTTGGGTCCATGTCCCTTGCCCGTTGCGCTAAATATAAACTGTATGGGCATGTTTTTTTTTAACCTTACAGCTGCGCCAGGCGAGGCAGATGCTAAGGGAGAGAGCGCTTTTGGGTTCAGCAAGAGCTGAGGTGGTTTCGAGGAGACGGTATACTTCTGCGCAGCGTGAATATATTCCCTTTATACTTTGCAGCACATTCACTGATTTGGTTGGCTGTACATCTGTCGAGTTTTTTTTTTATATATATTATTTTATTTATTGTTATCACTCTCCCTTTCGTTCCACTACTTCCCTTCTCACTACTTAGCTCTCATCTGCTGCAAAAATTGATGCATATTTAGGTAGCAAGGCTACAGTGTCTGGGAGATAGCTAGCTAGCGAGGAGACTGCAAACTACTACAAGTCCTTGTCGATACCGATCGTTAAATAGCCTTTCTATTATCGATTTGTGACGGTTTCATCATCACATATACTGCCGCCTGCATTGCCGTTCCAAAGCGGGACATCACTCAATCACATTCTCCGTTTTCCATGCGACCCATTACACAACACTTCTCTCGCTTTAATTGGGTCTTGAGACTCAGCCAATGAAATTGCATAGCATCATCTTCATCATCATCACCAAACTGTCTCAATTTGGGGCACTAGCAGGGCATCCTCAATCTAATTGCTAATCAAACTGCTCGCTGTCTAAATTCCATGACCAACCCCTCACACAATGAGCCAACACCCTGGATACCCCATAGCGAGGCGCAACTCGGCCTCGTCGTTTGTGTCGAATTCCTCGATGAACTCGGCCAACACCACAGCTACAGCAAATACAACGGCATCGATGCTCCCGAGACAAAACATCTCAACAGATTCAATGCTCGTTGTAGAGGATAAGTTCAGGCGCAAGCCAAGGCAGCATCACCACACAGTTACAGGAAGCATTCCTGGTAGGCCCCAACAGCCAGCCGTTGGTGGAGGTCAGTTTGCCCACTATAATCCTGCCTCTTCGCAATTCGGCAATGGAAGGTACAGTGGGATGCCGCCCAGAAGCGAGTCCATGACAAGCTTGCGCTCTTTCACAAGACCGCCCTTCACATCACCCGTAGTGGGTCATCGCGAGTCTCCTGAGCCCGTCCGCCATTCAGAGTGGGCCAGCAGTAGCGGCAGCGTGCCCTATAGAAGGAACACAGACATTGAGACCAACATTGCCACGCACAACAACCCTAACGCCAGAAGGTACATGAGGAATTCCTATTCGGGAACCAGTCTGTCCTCGATCCCACACGTCTACAGCCAAAGCAACGCCAGCATTACATCAAACACTAGTACTTACAACAACAATACTAATAATACCCTTGGGCAGTTTAGCCAGCCTAGTCAGCCCAACCAGCCTAACCACTCTGGTCACGCTAACTCTCTAAACACCCAAAGGGGAAACAGCCTCCCCCAAACCGGCATGTACTACTTCCCCAACGGTGAGGTGTTTAGGCCCAGAACTCACCCTAAGAACCGCTCCAGTAGGCCGCAGAAGGTTACGCCCAGCGGGCCTTCCGGAGAGCCTGTCTACTACCGCCATTCGCCTTCTATGCCCGATCTCAAGCGGGTCACTATGGATAATAGAAGCTCGCTGATGATCCCTCCTTCCATTCCAAGTAGCAACAGGCCGGTGCTGCCCCAAAAGACATCTCCCCAGAGTAGGAGTTCCCCCACCATTGGCGAGCCTCTGCACAGCTTTGGAAACTATAGGTTGAGCCAGGGTGGGGTGGTTGATGACAATGCCCCTCACAACATTGAGACCGCTACTGTTGTTGAAGGTGGAGTTAACGAACTCGCACCTCCCCTCGACACTATTGTCAAAAGACATAGCGGGTCTTCCTCTATTTCCGTGAATCATGTGTCCACGTCTTCATCGTGTGTGTCGGTAAACCAGTTTGTATCGAACTCGCCATCGCCTTCCCGTACCAACACCGATACACCTGCGTCATCCATCAGCAATGAGATGCTCGACAAGCCCACGCCGCTCACGTCTCTCAGCAGCAGTTCTCCCATCAGCGAGATTGAGCTCGAGGAGGGTGTTGCGACAGATGCACCAGAGGTGGTGAACGAGGTCGAGGATCCTAGTGAGACAGTCAAAGGAACAGGAGAGCAGACAGAGGAAACAGGAAAGGAAACAAGCCATCAGACAGGCCAGAAGAGCGTGGATGGGGGTGTTGTAGAGACAAGCACACAGGCGGGTACCGAGGAGGAAAACACCAAGAGACATGACCAATCAATTGTCTCAGACATGCCTATTGAAGATGAACAAGCACTGACGCGTGAGAGCAAGAAACATGAAGACATGCAGGTGGAGACGCATAAGGACAAGCCTTGTGAGGAGATGCATGCGGAGGGTGTGCGTGAAAACAAGTCTAACCAAGCCTCGCATGACACTAACACGTTTCTTATGCTTGACAAACCAACTGCTTCTGCATTTAGTGCAGACACCAGAGATGGTCCGTCGTTCTTCATCCCCTCGGCAGGTTCCTCCACCGTCTCTCTCCATCCTCTCTCTGCTTCCATGGCGAAGGATGTCGAAGTTGTGGATTCTCCAAAGACTGCTGAGCTTGCGAGAGATGTTGCAGTTGAAGAATCTACAGCAGAAGGTTATGACATTGAGGCTGGGACCACTCAGGTTGCCGAGGCTGAACCTGATGATTCTATTCCATCTGACACGATGGAAATAATTGAGATTACAGCCAAAGCAGAGTTCCCAGAAGGTGTTAAGCCTGTCGAGCCTGTTGAGCCTGTGGAGCCTGTTGAACCTGTCGAGCCTGTGGAGCCTGTGGAGCCTGTGGAGCCTGTGGAGCCTGTCGAGCACGTTGAGCCATCTGTACCAGTTGAGTCGAGATCTTCTCCAGAGAAACCTGTGTACAGAAGCCTTCTCTCTGCTGCGCCGGCAGAACCATCCCCCAAACGCATGGATCCTTCTTCTAAACGCAAAAACATCAAACCAGTTAAGCTCACGCCTACCGAGCCATTGGTTCCCAAGGCTGAGGTAAAGAGGAACCCCTCTGGTATCAAGAAGATGTTCAAGAAGCTCTTCTCTAAGACTAAGAAGCAGGAGCCTATTTCTACAAAGAACGATAAAAAGGGCAACTCCAGCTTGAAGCCAAGTGAGGATAAAAGATCACTTCCTCCCACATCAAAGCCTGCTCCGACTACAAGCGCACATCCTGCAAAGGCACCAGCTTCTGTTTCCCCATCTTTTGCTCCTCTATCTAGTGTTCCATCTTCCCTGCCAGCATCTCCATCTCATGCAACCCCTCTGTTTCCATCCTTACAACCACCCATTGTCGTACAGAACTCCTCCCACCCCACCACACCTGAAGTGGAGTCGGTGTTTAGT
Source organism: Kuraishia piskuri (assembly GCA_030567595.1). NCBI lineage: Eukaryota > Fungi > Ascomycota > Pichiomycetes > Pichiales > Pichiaceae > Kuraishia > Kuraishia piskuri. Next base: position 128,683 of record JAJLSM010000023.1, read on the forward strand.
GACAGGAGCTTTGAAGTTGGTGACGACACCCCCGAGCGCATAGTGTGTGAGGTGTTCGAGCCCATGGAGCACGTTCCATTCACCGTTGACTTTGACCCTGTTGAAGAACACAACCTGCTGCAGAAAGGTGTTGAGGAGGTGCAGACAGAAGCGGAATCGTCGCCCAAGACACTGATAGAATCGCCCGCATTGACGATCAATGAGGTGCACCAGTCATCTGTCACTGCACCACCAGCGGAAGCACCCGAGGTTGACGCGAACCTCTTATCGCAAGAGGACTTTTCCCATCTCACCAAGATCATCGGTATTGGCGAGACCTCTTTTCCTGACCTTGCACAGTCTGATCTTGGGAGTAACCGCCGGCTAAGTGTTCGGCTGAAAAACATGGAGAGGAAAAAGTCCTTGAGCCGTAACAACACCGTTACTAGCAACAACTCTACACACAGCTCGATTGCCACCGCAAGGACAAACACTTCCACAACGACAAAGCACTCGTTCGAGCTCGAGGAGTCAGACTATGACCAACAGCACTACTATCAGCACCACCCAATACAGAGGTCAACCGCACATCGTTCCCCAGGGGTTGAACTAACCAAGGGTGTTGCAACAGTCGGACTAGGTGTCACTGGCCTGGGTGTCAGTAGGCCTGGGGCCGCTGCGGAAGGCCCGCGCAACCTGTTTCCTCCCGTTGACGGTGCTCAGAGTGTTGAACCTGCTAATGCTCAAAGGAATGGTGTTGAGTTTGGTTATGTCGATTACTACGGTTACCAAGGGGACGAGTTCCCACCAGAGAGGTTGGAGATCATCACCACAAATACCATGAAGGGTCCATCACTTGCGACTACGTCTACTTCCTCCTCTGTTGATGGGGGTGGAGCTCCTACCCCTAAGGGCTGCCTCAAGCCTTCCTCCACCTTTGGTTCTCGTCAGTGCCGAAAGGGTGTTGCGGTATCGCCCATCTCGCAACCCGCTCCCTCTTTCTCCCGCGGCCGTCTTTACTCCAACGGAACAAACAGCTCAACAGGCTGTCTGGAATCCACTGCTCTGGGCGTTGCATCAACAGCTCATTTGTCATCAACAAACTCGCTGTCGTCTCTATCACACGAGGCGCCTCAGCACAGTGCCCACAACGACCTGGAGCCGTCTGTGTCAATGCCCTCCTCCACTCTTCCTTCGATGTCTGCTTCAACTTCTTCAAATTCCTCCTCTGCTTCTTCGGTAGCGGGCAATGATAGGAGCGTGTCCTTTTCCAGCAAGATATACCTCAACGAGACGTACTCGTCTCAGTCATACGACAGGTTCAACTGGCAGTTGAAGCATAACTACCAAGTGTTGTCTTCGACTCCAGCCCTGATCAAGGAGATCCGTCATGAGTTGAACTCCTTCAAGAAGGTGATGAATATCCACGACGCTTCCAAGCAGTATACCCATTATTTTCAGCAGTAGTTGAAGCGATAAAACGGTGTTGCAGTCTGAGTCGCAGTCTCAGTCGCAGCCTGAGTTGCGGCTCCCTGCAGCTCATCATACTTTGTTCGTCCACGCACCGCTTTTCGGTGTTGCAGTCTGCATCTCCTTTGTTACAACTGGCGATGCCATCACATCTACAATATTTGGTGTTGCGGTTGGGTGTTGCAGTCTAGTGTTGCGATACACGTTGCAGTTGCATTTTAGGTGACGATGGTGTTAGGTTAACAGTTTCCCACCTTTTACAACGTTTCCCCATATTTTAGTTTTTTGTTATGTTATTTATTGGCTTGTTTAGTTTTGTCTTGGTCATAAACCTTAGACTCATTTCGTTCTCGTTTGCATTAATTCATGGTTTATTATGATTATCCAATATCAGCAATACCTCATATATAAAAAACATTCATTTTGTTCTCAGCTCCCCCTGTACGTGGTGTAGCCGTGGTTGGACAGTAACAATGGAATATGGTAATGTTCCTGAGGATTGCCAATCTCAAAGATGATATCTACATAAGGAAAAAAAGACTCGCCTCTCTCAAAGGGTTGTCTCTCCAGCTCGCATTGCCTCTTGGTATACTCCAAAGTGTGGAATCTCATCTTCAACAGCCCTGTTGGAGGCTGCTTCCAGCGCTTCTTCCCGTCCACAGTAAGGACGCCCAGCTCTGCCTCTGCCTGAGGGCCCAGGTGGGGCCGCAGCAGCCACTCTCCTACACGTCCATCAGAGTTTGTCACGCCGACGGCAAACGGCACTTCAGCGTTCGAAGCGGGGGATGAGCTACCTATAGGAGAAGTGTAATGCTTGTACAGGCTGATGAGCTTGTCAAACTGGGAGGGTGGGTCAGAGTCTGGCCCAAAGGGGAGAGACGTCACTTTACTGGATAGCGCAGTCCCCGATAAGTAATATAGGGCACAGACAACCCTCTCTGCAGGCTTGCCTCTTGTTGTGTCAAGCACATGGCATGTGATAGGTGGGCGGGACATTCCAATAATATGGATGTAGAGGAGTAGTGAGATAGTGGATGTCTTTCACAGCTGATATAGCTAGCGAGGGTGTGTTTCGCACAATGTGTCTCGGTTCGACAGATGTGGTTTTTGATGTGGTAACTATTGTGCTCTCAACAATCCATTCAACACAGCTATGGAATTATGATATTCGATCTCTCCACTACATCCCACAAGCCCGTGGACCAGACGCTTGAGGCTCTATCTTTATAGGGAGAGGGGTGTTTACCTGTGTTCCCATCTCATCGCTGCAAGATGCATACCCATCTGCAGATTCCCAAGATACGGGGATCGCCGATAGCGCTGCCTTTAGATGTGTGTGTTACACAGTTGCAGACGCACCTCTATTTACGTGTTACGCGATGAGATAAAGAATAATGAGAGTGATTCAAGCGCTAACAGAAAGACTCGGAAATATATACCACACAGGGTCATTTACTTGGCAACATCGACCACATATATTTTTTTTTGCCTTCCACGTCTTTTTGTTTTGTGTGGTTCAATAGAGTTTCACGGTTCTGTCATTGTTGCTTTTCCGTTGTTTGCGTCGCTCTCCAAAGTTCAACTGCTCAATCTTTTGCAGTACCCCAGTATCCTCCTATTATGATCATATAGCATTAATTTACCCCGTATAGGAAATGGCTCCAACGCTAGCGCATGCCCACAAGAGGCTGCGACAGATGGAGCGAAGAAAGCAACTCCAGGGTATATCAAACAGCGAGGCACATGCACCACGGGGACATGATGTGCGGCAAGACAAAACACAAGGCGAATCCCATAATGGGTCCCCATATGGGCCTCAGCAGTCTAAGGTTAATCACATTGATCGATCTAGTAGTTCCTCAGGCATACAGCATAAAGATAAGCAGGGAGATGATCTAGACAAGATGTTGGCGCGGCAAGGGATGCATGAGAGACAAACACACACGAACAAGAGCTCTACAACACAGAACAATGATAAACAATCCAACCCCAAGATGCGAGCTACTGCACACCACGATGCATGTCTAGAAGACTTGCGTGACCCTTCCCATATTAAAAAGAGCGCTAGCGGCCTTGTTCGTCTGCGTCATCCCCCAGACAAGACAAACAAGACAAACAAACCACTCGTGGAGATTACCAATAAGAGAGCGATTCCCACTTTTTCGTACCCTGATCACCAAGACAGTTTGGTTAGAGATGCCGATGGTGACCTCCCACAAGGTGATCTACTCAAATACAGTCATTCCAAAGATCCTAAAGACAAAGACAAACCACGTGAAAGCGAACTTTGCAGTGGTAAATTGCAATATTCGAAATCTGGTCAAAGCGTTAAAAGTCTCACGAACATCGACTTTGTTCCTGGCAACCCGCATATCTCCTTTAAACGGGACGGTAAGGTGTTCTACCACCCACAGACGTTCCATTGTTCTCCCACGATGTCAGCTTCTTTGCATATTCCCCTCCTGGTGAAAGATGTGCTAGCGGTGAGGGACCCCGTTGAGGTTTATGGGTACAGTGGACTTGGTGCAAAGAGCAACAACGTTGTTCTGCTGGGTAACTACCCTATCAGGCAAGTGAAGGTGACGGGTAGAATTATTGGCGAGCAGTTTAGGGAGGACTACAGCGGCAGCGGCGGTAATAGATACACGCTCTATGTGGACGACTCCTCAACACCTTGCTATTTATCGTGCACATTGGCAGAGACAGTTTATATCCAGGCAGGGCTATGGTTTGAAAAGAACGCACACCGATTGGTGACTCTATATGGATGTATCAAGACTCGTGGGGGTGTTGCTGAATTAAATGTAGATTATATAGAAGTAAGAGGTACCATAATGGATCTCGACCAGGAAGTGTTGTGTTGGCGAGAGGTTCTGGAATATAGGAGGCGCCTTTCAGCACCGTGGGTATTGGAGCCATCTGCAACACCTTTGGTTGAGTGTGATCAAATAAACAAGACGATCCAAAAGTCACTGCCAGACGATGTGATTGTCGCATCACACCAGCTGCGCATCGCATTGGGTGGTGCACCTTGCAACAACACCTCAATTGGGATTCCCTTTAAGATGGCCAAAAGGGACAGGGACCAGATGAGGAGGCGCGAACAGCTGAGCTTTGGAGTGAAGAGTAAGTGTGAGGACCCACATCGAGGGCCCGCCATACTGGACAGCCTCATTGTGACCAAGGAGAGATCAAGTAGAAGCAAGGATGTAGTCAGCAAGGTGGATAGCAGTTCTGCTCACCTGTCTTCTAGTACCGGTCCACCCAATTCGGATACGTTAAGCTCTTTTGGTGACCCAGGCGCTTTTGGTGAACCAGGCCCTTCTGGTGAATCAAGCTCTTTTGGTGAAGAGGCTATAAAGATCATCAAGCCGTCAAAGTATAAGGTTGAGTTTCTCAAGTGGTGCATCCGAAACAACCAGCCAAGATTCCACCTCGAGGAACCCTTTGGCGACCCCCAACTATCGTCTCTGCTGGACACCATCATCCGGGGCCAGGTGTATTCGGAGAACCTGCTGCATCTTTTCCACACATCCCATAGCCATCAGCATGTCGATTTTGAGGAGACGTTCACGAAACTCAGATTGGACGTTTTCCATGAGATCAGACACCAGTTGACGGCACAGCGCCTTTTGAGGTGTAGCTATTCAATGAAATGTCAGGTCAAAAGCCTGATTGAGATGTTTGATAGGGTGGTGAAGTTGCTGGAGGGGCTGAAGGAGGATACAGAGAGAAAGGTGAGTGGGTGTATGGATCAGCTGAAGGGTGGTGTGAGGTGCCTCGATACAAGTTCGAAAACTCTCCGCCAACGGATTGGATGTATTCCATATAAGTCACTCTCTGAGGCGAAATTTATAGAGTGGTTCAGGCGCCATAGGGGTGTGCAGATCGAGGGCGAGATATTGAACGAACTCATCTGTTGGTTACTATGGGAGACCAAGCGCATTCAGGACTCTGGAATGGTGCAACGACTGGAGTTATCGGGAGTGGTTCTGCAGATGAAGTACACGTTTGACCATAAGAACGGCGAGTGGTTATATGTGGTGGAGATTGCATGATGCGAAATCATAGTATTCCTGTAAATTAATGACGTAATGTATATATTTATGAATAGATCTTTAATCAATGTAATTGACGTGATCAATCTGTTAAGAAACTGTTTTTTTGAGAGCTCCAGTGGAGATTTTAATATCAGCGCTAGACAGGAGACACAACTGCAGCCACCACACTGGGTATGAGAGCATCACCAAATTTGAGTAAGATAAACAAATCTCACAACTGATAAACATCATCTCATAATATAATTAAAAGTTAACAATTTTTATATTATAATCTATATAATCTTATAACTTCAACCCTGCACTACACCACTGCCACCCCACAGTCGTGCACTGACATCTGATCGGAGATGCGACAACATGCCAACATACACAAATGGAGAGCGCGATCTGTATAAATGAAAGAAACAAATTGATACTTCTCCAGGATCCCCCTGAAAGCCAATTGTCCACCAGGATGGCCCGCAGATTATCTACAGCTTCCGACGCCTCTTTTGGTGGACGGCGGGGGCGTCGAAATTCCATGGTGCATACCATAGCGCACAATGTTCCATTACTTCAGGTGAGTATCGCAAGGGAAGGTTGATAGATCAAATGAGGCTGAAAATGGGATAAAGCGGATTGCAACTGGGTGTTGCTGCAATTCTTATACCACTGCACAAGCACCACCCATGTTTATACGTCTTGTGTCGGCTATTGGCGGTAGCGATCAACACCACATACCCAGGTGGTGTTGATCCCTGTAACCATCACAATCACCTCAAACTGGCCATCCCGAGGTGAGGTGTTTATCTGGTAGTCCTACTTGGTGCTTCTCGTGCCTAATCCCCACTAACAAACAGGAAACCATAATTCTCAATGAGGAAAGCACACAGACTAAAAAACGCACTAAATCATTCACATGCATACAAAGGGAACCGGTGACGCCGACCGTTCATGCGAGCCCGCTGCTAGCTGACTTCCCACTCACAGAAAAGGAAAAGGCCAAATTATCTGCTGCACATCTAGATACATTCCAGAGCGACTATCTGCATTCGCAAGAGGAGGAATTGCTTATCTTGTCGGCTGCAGATGACCCGTTCTTGATGTTCCAGGACGTGGTGTCTCGGACATACACCGAGCACGAGCAGTTCGTTGATGAGGCAAACAAGATTCTCTCGAATCTAACGGATCTGCTTGTCACAAACGACCAGGTTGCGCTGCAGACTCTGGAGTTCCAAACGGATTCAGATAGGCTGATGGCAGAGATCACGACGCTGGGAAACCTGTACGATGAGATTTCGTCAACTCTGGGCTTGTTCGAGTCGCTGGACACCATCGTCAAATCTCTCAACACAAGCAGTTCGGGCTCTATCGTGGCCAGGAGCTCGTTCCACGACAAAATCCTCGTCAAGCTGGACGAGTGTCTCCAGTTTGTGTATGCAGACGAGACGAGGACGTTCAAGGATATCGTTGTCTACCAGAATAGGTTCAAGCAGTGTATGGTGCGTGCGCTGACGCTAATCCGAAACTATATAGTGAATGAGTGTAGAAGCGTAGAATATAATATCAACAGGCGCATGGCAGACGAATCGCGTAAGGTTGGCGGAAGGGCTCACGACCACGACGCGTCGCGCTCAGGAGTCGCCGGAGCCATTACCTCAGCAAAAGTGGATGCATACGTGTACAACCAGTTTGAAGAGGACATGAAGTTTCTGGCCCCTCTCATAGCGGAGCTGTACACGAGGGCCGTCAGTAGGGGAGGAGTGGATCTCAACAGTGATGTGGCCGGCGGCAGTAACAGTAACAGTAACGGTCACAGCAGAACCATCCTAGCGAACGACGAGTATGCTGGTCTCCTAGATGACTGTTACACGCAGTATTTCCGCATTAGGAGCAACCTGTTGTCGTCCCAGATAGCAAGCTACATGGAGACGTTCACCAGCACTGCCTCATCAAAGACGCTCATCCAGCTGACCCAATCGGGAAGCTCCTTCTTCAGCAGGCTCTGCGAGAGGGAGTTTGGGCTGTTCCGCAAGCTCTTCTTCTGCACTGGAGTGGATAACAGCACCAATGCCGGGGCCATCAACAAATGGTTCTCGACGCTTCTGGATCCGTTATACCATGTGCTACGTAATAGAATCATCAGAGAGTCCAACATCGGCAACCTGTGTGAGACCATCACCATTTTGCAGCGGTACTCGGAGTCGGACGAAGACGACGACGACGACGGCTCCTACAGGGGCCCGGTGAGTGGGACAGGGTTCAGCATTAGCGGGGCGGGGTTCGGCAGCAGTGTTAGCGGCGATATGCTGCAAGAGGAGAGTGCTGAAGGTGTTGACTACTCCGATATGTTTGAGCCCATTCTCCAAGATGTCCAATCCAGGCTGGTGTTCAGAGTACAGTCATATATAGACAAGTATCTCGTTAACTATAAATCTTCGGGTCGCGAGATGAACATTGGAAGGAGACGTGGTGGGCTTGGTGTCCTGGGTGATGGTGTTGGTAGCAGGCAAGAGGAGGACAAACCGGGCATGCCGCAGAACGGCGACTCCCAGGCTACAATTATCCAGAACGGCGAAACCTCGTCGTCTGCTGTTCAGCCCGCCGTTGAGGATGATGGGTTGGAGCCTTCTCTACCCACGGGAACAACCGTTCCCTACACCCCCACCACGGAGGGTGTTGCCCTTTCGTCTTCGTACGGCACCTCCTCCCTCCAGCAGATGTATCCACCGCTCACACGGTCCATAAGGCTTCTGTCTAAAATCTATCAGCTGGTGAACCAGGAGGTGTTTGACGACCTTGCCAACTCAATCATCCACATTGTTTTGCTGTCTATGAGAGAGAATCTCTCCTCGTCTTCGTCGTCTTCATCATTTGCCTCTTCCGTCGACACCAATCTCTACGTCCTGAGGAACCTCATCTACTACAAAGACAACATTGAGAACTTTGACATCGAGCATGTCAAGTCAGAGAGCCGCATCGACTTTTCCGGACTCAGAAAGTTCTTCTCCAGGTTCTACGGCGGCAAGCAGCATCAGGAGTTTGAGAATATGCTCTCGCAACAGGGGCTCCTGAATGGTCCCCAAGGGGTTGGCGTTGCGGCAGGCGCCGCTGGTGTTGAAGGCTCACTCAACACGTCAGCTCTCTCCACCATTGGGTTCCTACGGCTTGCCATTGGTTCTGTGCCTAGGGTTGTGAACAATGTCACTGACTCTCGCCTGGAGCTTCAAGCCTTTCTCAGGAGTGTTGCGGCCGAGCTCATTGTCGAATGCCAAAGGAGGATCTTCTCTCCTCTATCTGAGTTCACCTCCTCCGGTAGGTCGACTGAGCAGGTGGAGATGAACCACAGCAGTGGTGATGTTGTCTCTGTGAGCAGTAGCAGTTCTCTGGATGCCTACTTTGAGCGGTTCAGAGACAACATCTCCAGCTACCTGCCGCGACTGAAACAGCAGTTCTCTTCCTTCATCGACGACCCAGAGGTGGTGAGCTACCTGATCGATGGGATCCAGGAAGGCCTCATCTCGGAGTACGAGAAGTTTTATGCCGCCGTGTCGAAGGGAGAGGTTGGTGGTGAAGGCTACAAGGAGTTGATGGATGTCGATAGCTTGATCTCGCTGTTGAGGCTCACCGTCAGTGAGATGTTTGAAGGCGGGTTGGAGGATGGGTATACCTCGCCTCTAGAGGGGTATCGGTCAGAAGGTGATGTGTTTGGTGAAGATGATCGAGAAGTTGAAGGCGATGAGGTGTCTTCCTCGCCCGTCGTGTCTGACACTGGTGATGCAGTTGGTACAGTTGCTGATGGTGCAGACGGTGTTGGTCTTGCTGATGGTGCAGCTGGTGCAGACGGTGTAGCTGGCGATCTTGCGGGTGGTGTTGCAGTACTACAACTGAATGGCGCAGATGATGGTGAGGATAATCCAGGCAGTGTATAACAAAGCATTTTGGGGCACCCTTTCAAAAGGGCTTACAATGCAGCCTACAATGAAGCATGTTGTTTATATTATTCATAACATTAATTCATTACTGGATCTATCTACTCCACTATCCTTGTATTTCCTCCTCTTCAAGTGGATTATATGTATTTTCGGACAACATCCTGTTGAGCTCTTTCTTCACAAATGCCACCTTGGATTGGTGAACCAGAACGTGAGTATCATTGAGTTCCTCTATGATGATGGAGTGGTTGCTCTCGGCGTCTATCTTGAAGATGAGGGCGCGAATCGAGGGATCACTGGGTCGTTAGCAAATGGGACATATTCGGCGTGACCAATATGCAAGCAACCTGCAGGGAATATCCTTCCAAGATGCTTAAAAGCTGTTTGAGTATCTGCGAAGAACAGGTGCTGGTTTTTGTTCGCAAAAAAAAAAAACAAAGCTCATACTCACCACTTGACAAGCGTGCCGGCAATTGCACGTACCATTGCTATATACTATTGGGCTCTATTTAATGTCTATATCATGAAAGAATGTGTCTATTGCGATCAAGTTGTATCCATTGGTATCTCCTGTGGACTCCGCTTGCTCTTGTTGCTTGTTCTCTTGATCTCGTTCTGTGTCCTTGTTCCCACTCCACAGGTGCATGATATGCACGCTGCACTACATTGTGCAGATGAGCTAGCGTAAGTACACAAGCGTGGGGAGCACTTGAAGAGAGTGACTCAAATTAACAGGGAGTTAACCAATTGCCAGGTATTCCATCTATATCAGATCATATCAACATACATAAAATCAGATCGTACAGCAAAACATACTACCAAGCCCTTCACATAGAATGTTGATCCAACATGGCAACCCATACACAAGACAACAATGAGGTTACTCGCGAGAACCCACATTCCCCGAATAACAGCGCTGCGCGTGCATTAGAACAAGAACAAGAACAAGAACAAGAAACTTCACAATTTAGTGTCAATCCACAAATGCGTGATCCTTCAGCTGCAGGTGCTCTAGAGAATTTAGGGTCTAGAGAATCCCCGCCCGCCAATAACTCGCAAGACAAGCCAGAGCTTTCCGGTCCAGCAGAGGCGGACACTGATATAAATAAAGGCAATGCTCGCCCCAAGAAGATGGAAGTTGATCATCTGGCAAGCGAGGAAGAGGGGGAGGGGGAGGAAAGTCAAGAACAAGAGACCGACGAAGGTGATGAGGGTGATGAAGAGGAAGGGGGAGAGGAAGAGGAAGAGGAAGATGAAATTGAAGTGGAAGATGACGATGATGATGATGATGACGATGACGATGACGATGACGATGACAATTACAATGACAATGACAATGACGAGGACGATGACGAGGAAGACAATGAACCTCCCCGATTGAAATATACACGTATCACCCAACTGCCTGCCCGGTTCTTCAACAGAGACCAGGTGTCCGCATGTACATTCCATGAGCAGGTGTGTGTGTTTGCTACGCATGAAGGGTTTGTGCAAATAACGAAACCAGACCTTTCGCCACTGCGTCTGTATAAAGCACACACCTCATCTGTTTGGGGATTGCACACGGACGGGCAATATGTGATATCTGCCTCACAGGATGGGAAGGTGATGGTGGCTTCCATCACCGATGAGGCTGATATGGTTCTCTTCAACTTCAAGAGGTCGATACGGGCTGTTGCACTGGACAAGGCATATGCCACGACCAGAGCCTTCTTCACCGGTGGCAATGCGTGCGGTGTGGTGAGAAGCACCCGTAACTGGCTGGGCCAGAGGGTCGACACTACAATCGACCCGGAAAATGGACCTGTAACAAGCATTCAAACCGTAGATGATCTATTGATATGGACCAATGATGCCGGCATCTCCTTCTATTCGCTGACGCAGAGGGAGATAGTCCATAGTGTGAACCTACCGTCTGGGTTCCCACGGGCAGATCTATACAGGCCCAGGTATACGTTTCCAGAAAGCGACAGGGTTCTCATCGGGTGGGCCAACTACCTATTCTGTTTTAGGATAAGCATTGGGGTTGATCAACCAGAGCCGGCCTTTGGGCTGCTGTCATCCGCAACCTCCACGTTTCGGTCTCTCGAGACCAAAGTGGAATTAGAGAAAACCGTCAACCTGGGCGATGTGATTGCAGGCATCTCCACTATAAACGATGCGCTGATGGTGTTGAACTACTTGCCACCACAAGAGTCGCCGTCGGTTGGCAGTCTTGGAGTATCTAAGCGTCGCCATCACAGATTGGTGGGACAGCCCCCAGAACTGAAAATCATCAACTATTCCACGCTGGAGGTGGAGAATGTCGATGAGGTGGCATTGAACGGATGTTCCACACTTGGCGCTGATGACTACCACCTTCATTCCCACGTAAACAGTGGCAGGTGGTTTATCATATCGGCGAATGACGGTGTAATTGCCGAAGAATTTAATCTCAACGACAGGCTGGGCTGGTTCACCTCAAGGGGCAAGTACCGTCAGGCATGGGAGGTGGCCGATGCATGTGTTGGAGCTTCCGAAAGACTCAACATTGGTCTCAAGCAAGTCGATGACTATATAGGGCAGTCGGAATGGAACACAGCCGCTAAATTCTTGCACACTGTGTTAGTGGCTGCACTGGACGGTGGCTATAGCAGCAAGGCCGACGACCACGATAAGGCGGGCACTCTGTTCTCTGAGATTAGCGACAGCTGGAGTAAGTGGTTGGATATCTTCGCCAAGGGGGGGCATTGGGATGATATTGTGGAATTTGTGCCCGCGGAGGGCATACTGGATATCAGTCGTGGTGTGTACGATGGGTTCCTCCATCACTACCTGGAGACAGATTTGTATATGTTTATAGAACTTGTAGATAAGTGGAACGCCAAGCAGTTGTTTGACGTGCAAACGGTGGAAGACTGGGTTTCCAGAGTGTTGAGGGACTACGACGATGGGGATATCAAAAAAATTGATAAAGAGCAGGTGACAGCACTACGGCGCACGTATATCTCGCTGTGTCTACAGCGAGATGAGCCCAATCTTTGTGTTGAACACTTGGTCAGACTCAAGGAGCATAACATCATGAGATTTCTGCACTCGCATCATATTTTAGAGGAGTTTCTCTCAAGGGTTCCTGAGATTTTGAGGTTGAGTCTTGACGAGAGTGACAACAGTAGGAGTGACAACAGTACTGAGAATGGTCTAAATAACAGCGCAGATGGCATGGTTGACTCTGCCAGCCCTGTGGACACTCCTGCCTTCTCCTACAATATCGAGACCATCAAGGCCCAACTGTCGCCGGATCTGGATGTGCTGGTGGAGTGCAGGCGTGAGATCCTGCCCCACCGGATCGTGTCTCTGTTGGAAATGGCCCAGCTGCATGTCGTTACCTACCTCTACCTCGAAGAGCTGTCAAAGGAAGACAAGCTGCTCACCAAAGGATTTGAGGACGAGATGGTGCGGCTGTACGCGTCGTTCAACCGGGACGCCCTCAAGGACTTCCTCTCCAAGCACAGCAACTACAACATAGAGAATGCAATCCAAGTGTGCGAGGTAGAGAAGTGCACCGCAGAGCTGGTGTACCTGCTGGGTAAGGTGGGTCAGAACAAGCGGGCGCTGCTCCTCATCATAGAGGAGCTGCAGGATCCGGAGTTGGCGATTGTGTTTGCCAAGGAGGCTAACGATAGAGAGCTGTGGGAGCAGCTGCTGGACCATTCAATGGACCGGCCAGAGTTCATCAAGGCGCTTCTGCTCAAGGCGAGCGAAATCGTGGGGCTCATCCCCATCATCGGAAGGATCCCGGCCGGGGTAGAGATCGAGGGAATCAGGGACGTGCTTGTGGATATCTCCCGCAGCAACAGCGTAGACCTTGTGATCAATAAGCTGATTCTCTCTATTCTGAGCAAGGAAGCCCTCTGTACGTCTGAGGAGTATCGGGACTTGCGTTCCAGAGGCGTTGGGGCGGATACTGATGACTCCTTCAAGCACGATACGATGGTTGCGTTCGTGAACAAGGAGAAACGCGCTCATCTCGTGAGTGAGAGCGAGCTGTTAGGAGACGACAAGGTTTGGAAGGGAGTTGCCTCCACTGTTTCTCAAAAGATTACCCATTGGGCGTATATAAAGGCGCAGTTGTTAGGCCGGTCATGATGGCAAGTGGAAGTTTGTAATATTACGCATTTTTAATGATCATATATGGATAGGCGTATACATCTATACTAACATCATTTATGGATTATCCATTTATAAACATCATCTGTAGAATCGATAATATTGAGATCACGCAAAAGGATTCAATCTACTCATTACGCCACCAGTGACCGTTCCAAAGAAGTTGGAGGCGAGGTTGCCTGCAATGTTGTTTGCCTTGCCAAACTTGTCGCACTTTGTAAAGGCCATGGCGTTGGTGGTTGTTAGGATAATTGCCACGAGCACGAGGATGAGCGACAAAAACTGGAACTTCAACACGGCAATGAGCCCGAGAACAATCCAGAACACAGGAGCCCCATACAGCAGCACCCAAAACACCTTGCTGTCGATCGGGTTTATGTACCTCGAAGGGTCTGCGGTTTCAAACACCCACAGCGATTGGCCCAGCTCGTTGGTCTCATTCCACCATCTGAGCCCCACCAGCAGCCGTCCGCTGATGTTCTTCACGTTCCAAAAGTCTGCCGCTAGCAGCAGCATCACCACGATGAACTCCAGGATGAAATTCTGGGTGAACAGGAGCCCAAACAGGTACGACAGTAACGATAGAACTCTGAACCCAAGAAAGAACAAGAGCGCAACGGGGTGTGACGACTCGCTTAACCGTTGGTATAGTGTCCTTGGTATTGAGTTAGCGGGAGCCGTCTCGGATTGCGGCAGTGGTTGTGACTAAACCAGCGGGGCGTGGAGTTAATATGATGAATGAAGAGGAAAATCCACCTTGCGCATGCACCTAGCGTGCTAACTACTCACCATTTATTATTGATTTATGCAAGGTGATGTGGTTAGTCTCTCTGTGATCAGTTGGACTGAGATGGGTGATCTGCTGTTGATAAGGGATATGGAGATATAGGGAGAGATGTGGGAAACGGTAATCTAAGACAATAACAATGTCAATTGATCTGTCTATGAGCTATTGTGTAGGTGGTGATCAAGCCTGGAAAGGATCCATTGGTAATTCACACAATTGGGTATATTAGATGGTATTTAGTGATTCTGCTCAGTCTACTGTCTACCTACTACTATATCTACTAACGCCTGCTGCTCCCTCCTGCCTACCTACTCTTAGTGTTTAGGGCCAAGTGTGCCTCTACGTTAGCGCTCCTGCAGGCTTAGCACACCTGCATACGCATACAAGGCAAGCACCACTACAAGGGCATTGGACACTTTTAGGAGCCCATGTGAATATCAGAGCACAAGGATTGTGAGCGTGATATCAAGGGGAATAAATAATGAACATCTTACAGTAACGAACATCTTACAGTAACGCTTTTAGAGTGATATCTCCATAGCAATATCTCCACACTTACAAGGCTAGGCTAATTTATTCCAATTTACTCATGCCCTATATCCATTGAAACTTCATTATGGACCAATTACCGATGTCCCCTATATACAATGCACCACCACGAGCTTGTTGTGGTGTTTTTCATGCCTCCTGTTTTTGAGTTGCCTTCTGCATAAAATGCATATCCAACTCGACCCAACACACCAATCTTACTGATTGAGTTTAGTCCCTAATACACCGATTTTGCTAATTGAGCATTCTAGTGCCTGATACTCATGCAGTCGCCAAACCAAACTGGTGTGCTTACTCGTCCACGTCTATGCCCAACTCCTTGGCCCTCTGCTCGAGCCTCTTTCTCTTTTCCACCTTGGCCGCCCTCATCCTTGCCAGCTCGGCTTGTATCTCATATGGCTCCTTTGGAATCTTGTTGAGAGTGTTTGGGTCGGGCCAGAAGCCTGGCACGTTGAACTTTTTGTCTGTGTCAATACCCACGTAGTACATGATCGAGATCGGGGTCAACAGGTAGAAGGAGAACTATACGGTTAGCGGTTGGACCACAATAGATGATACTTATTTGTAAACGAGTACTCACCTTTGCCAGTTCGAACTGTGACCTTGTGAGTCTGAACTTTGGTATATATCTTGACATGATGACTGATACGATAGTGACTAAGGGTAAAGCACCATATGCTATCCATCTACAGTTGTTTTATCTTATCCAAAGCCCTTCGGGAACTGGGCCCATAGGAGTGTGATGCTCAATTATTCGGTGCCCTCCACTATGTGGTGTGTGCCTCTTCTCCTCTCCACCACACAGGCTATCACTTCGTAAGCAATGCACGTAGCTCATCGGTTGCCCCACGCACGCAGAAGGTGAAAATTATCTAACAACTGCAGAGACTGCGGCTACTAGAAGAGAAGCAATAAGCTCAGAGGAGCACAGGGAGTGCAAGGCGCTGAGTATTACTTGAGTGTGATGTCGGAAGAGGAGCCAGTTCTCAAGAAGCAACAAACACAGCCAATTGAAATGCTCAAGATTTGTACCCATTCGGGCTCGTTCCATGCGGACGAGTCGCTTGCAGTGTTCATGCTCAAGCTGTTGCCAAAGTGGAAGGATGCCACTGTTGTGCGCTCCAGAGACCCCAAGGTGTGGGAGGAGAGCGACATCGTGGTGGACGTTGGAGGGAAGTACGACCAGGAGAAGTTCTTTGACCACCACCAGCGCGAGTTTGACGGCACCTTCTCGTCGAAATACTCCACGAAGCTGTCGTCTGCAGGGCTCATCTACAAGCACTTTGGCAAGGAGATCATTGCGCACGAGCTTGGCTTTGACCTTGCAGAGAAGGAGAAGGAGGTGGAGTTCCTCTACCAGAGAATATACAAGGACTTTATCGAGTCGGTGGATGCGGATGACAACGGTGTGGCCAACTACCCCGCAGGCACAAAGACCAACTTCAGCGACAGAAACTACACTCTGTCGTCTGTTGTGTCGCACCTCAACCCCTCGTGGAATACAGACCCTACCGATGCTGACTATGACAGACAATTTGTCAAGTCGAGCGAGGTGATGGGGATGCAGTTCTTGAACGTGCTCAACTACCAGGGCCGTGCTTGGCTGCCAGCAAGACAGTATGTCGAGAAGGCGTTTGGCGAGCGTTTTAACGTGCACGAGAGCGGCAAGATCCTCTTGCTCGAGAGATTTGTACCATGGAAGGAGCACCTCTACAACATCGAACAGGAGAACGAGGCCAAGGGCGACATTCTCTACGTGTTGTTCCCAGACACCACCAGCAACTGGAGGATTGCAGCAGTGCCTCCAACCTCCTCTTCATTCGAGAGCCGCAAGAAGCTGCCTGAGCCATGGAGAGGTGTGAGAGATGAGGAGCTATCGAAGCTGGCAGGTGTTGAAGGGTGTGTATTCATCCATGCGGCTGGGTTCATCGGGGGAGCAAAGACCAAGGAGGGTGTTGTTGAGCTTGCTAAGCTGGCGGTGGAGTGGCAGTAAATGTGTACACTTATATTGTATGCTATGCATAGTCTATTTCTATTTATTTGTATTATCCTATTATATAGCACAAGATGAGTATATTCAGTCATTCCCATGAATAATATATAATATATACATAGTAGATTCATTAAAACAAATATTCTACATTATTATCTATAATATCCAGACATCACCACTAACCTGATCTATTTTCTACTGGTCTACTGGTCTACTGTTCTCCTTTACTGTTCTCCTTTACTGTTCTCCTTTACTGTTCTCCTCTTGTAATGTTCTCCTCTTGTATTGTTCACCTCTCTCTTACCCCACCATGCGCTTCGTGTCGCTTTGCTTGTTCAGGCACCTCGTGGGAAGGTTGCCCTCGGAGTTCCCTGTGGCAGACTGCCAATTTTCATGGGCAACCGCACAAAAGAAAAGGCGCGTCTACGTGGGTCCCACCATCGCCAGGGCCTGAAACAGACAACTTGAGGGCAAGGAAGATTGAATGGAATATTCACGCCATCAATATTTTTTGTGTATACATCTATCGATCGATCAAAAGTATCTAGTGAGATTAGCTGATCTGATCCAGTTGATAGTATAGAGCTATATATATATATATATAATATGTCCGCACCTATTAAAAGACTCGGAGAGATCTCGCAGGCGCCCACCCCTCAGAACACCCCGGCAAGCGTGACTGGGTCGTACCTGAGGAGCCAGCCACCAACGATCCCCAACACCATCAGCGAGGAGAACGAGGAGCTGCAGAAGAAGCTTCTGTCGAACCCTGCGCTGTTGTCGCTGATGCAGGCAAAGCTCGACACGCTTGTTGGACAGGACTCCGGATACGTGAAGAACCTGCCCAAGTCCATCAAGAACAGAGTGTATGCGCTCAAGGCAGTGCAGCAGAAGCAGTTCAAGATCGAGGCAGAGTTCCAGGCAGAGCTTCTCGAACTAGAGAAGAAGTTTCACTTGCAGTACGCGCCCTTGTTCGAGCAGAGACACAAGATCATCACGGGTGACCTGCAGCCAACGGCCGAGGAGATCGAGGAAGGCGAGCAGCTGCTAGCGGAAGACGAGGACGACGAGGACGACGAGGACCACAAGGTGGAGGAGCTGGACAAGGAGGAGGCGGATGAGGAGGGCGCCGACGACGCCGAGGCCATCAAGGGCATCCCCTCGTTCTGGCTTACTGCTTTGGAGAACATCCCACCCTTGGCAGACAACATAACCGAGAGGGACGCGGAGGTGCTGGCGCATCTGGTGGACATCAGAATGGAGTACCTGTCGACGCCGGGGTTCAAGCTCGTGTTTGAGTTTGAGGAGAATGACTTCCTGTCTGTGAAGGAGCTGTCGAAGAGCTATTTCTACCAGAAGGAGCTCGGGTACTCTGGTGATTTTATCTACGACCACGCCGAGGGGTGCGAGCTCAGCTGGACGGATGTGGACCACAACGTGACGGTGACGGTTGAGAGACGCAAGCAGAGGAACAAGCACACCAAACAGGTGAGAACCGTCGAGAAGGTGACGCCTGTTGAGTCATTTTTCAGCTTCTTTGACCCACCAAAGCCTCCTCACTCCAAGGGCGACGGTGAGGACGATGACCAGGATGACCAGGAGGAGGAGGAGGAGGAGCAGGATGAGGAGGAAGAGGAGGAGCTGGAACAGAGACTCGAACTCGACTACCAGATTGGTGAGCTCATCAAGGACAAGCTGATTCCCCGTGCCATTGACTGGTTCACCGGCGAGGCCGTTGAGCTTGAGTTTGGTGAGGATGGGTTGGATGAGGATGATTTCGACGATGAGGAGGACGAGGACGAAGAGGAGGAGGAAGATGAAGAGGGAGATGACGATGATGATGACGATGACGATGATGACGAGGCCAACGCGGCAGCCTCCAAGACCCAGCCTCCAGAGTGTAAGCAGACATAGTGTTTTCGACTGTTCATATAATTCATAGTTTTAATAAACCGTTTGTGTATATAACATGAGTAGGCAAGGGAAACTAAAGAGGTGGGCAGGGATACAAGGCGGATAAGACGAACAAGATGGAGAAGAGCAGACAAGATGGACAAGACGAACAAGATGGACAAGATGGAAGGTGCTGGCGATGAGAATAAAAAGTTGTGTCCAGAACAGCGGTTATGGCCGGATGCGTCTCGTGCCCGAAACTAGAGATTTTCTTCTCTGCCCTGAAGTTTACTGTGGTTAACACTTCCAAACTTTAATAAGACACCATATCTTGAAAAACCATCTTTTTCTTGAACCTAGTTATTAGTTTTATATTTCATTTCGTCACCATCCATTAGCGCGTTTGTTGTTTCCGATTATGCATGTTAGCTAGGATCAGCCTTCCCGGCCATTCCACAATATCAATATTGATTCAATATAACTCTTAGGTTTAGTATAAGCTTTAACAGTAATGTGTCCAATCTCAGAACAGAACCAATGCTTTCTCTGGCTGGATGTTACATATAACTATACACTATTGAGGAAACTATTGTTTTCTTACTGTGGACTGCCACCAGCTCCCCGAAGCATCCAATAACCCCGAATTGTGTATCTCGAAGCTTCTTTTCTTGTACAACTTCTCAGTCGCTGTCGTGCAATGACCACTGGAGTGTACCACTCAACGGCAGCACTATTGAGCACCACAATGCCACACCGCCAGTCTGCATTACCAGCATAACCACTGCACACCGATGAGTCCCACGTTGTAATGCCTTCTGCACATGTGGGGTCTACTGACGTCTCTTTATTCGACACACAAAGCGCAGGGTTCAGGAACACAGAACAGTATACAGGCAGCTCAGTGCAGCACAGCGCGTCTATTCTGTATATACCGTTGAAGCCTTTGCGTAGGAAAATTTGTCTATGGAGGTGGTCAACAAAATTATCATGTATCATGGAATACTATAAACCAGTATACCATTTGTACATAAATTCCCCCAGTGTGTACTTGATACCCAGGATGTATACTAACTGAAGAACTACGCTCAGTCATTTGCTGCCTCCATTTGCTGCTTCTGTTTGCTGCTTCTGTTTGCTGCTTCTGTTTGCTGCCTGTTTGCTGCTTCTGTTTGCTACTTGTTGCTCACTTTGCTTCTGCCTCGGTATATTCCCAACACACCACCAGACCAACTATAACCAACACACTCACAGTGTATTACAAGGCACATCCGAATATGGTAACTGGTCACTTGTTCGTAGCCACCATTTATGCTTCCTCTCCTAGCGCACTCTTGCGTCTGTAGCTGTTGCTACGATGGCGTCTAATCTGGCAGATCCGAGTAAAATCTCGCATACTGCAAGAGAGTTGTATGATACTCTGCCAAGAACTATAGGCTGTTAGCGCGCCCCTGCTATTATTCATATTATGTCCTCCATGCCCTCCATGCCCTCCATGCCCTCCATGCCCTTTCTGCCCTTTCTGCCCTGCCATACTGGTGTGCCCTCTCATTGTTGCCATGCGTCCTAATATCCCTGACCTCTACCCCGTGCCCTCGTGCTAGCTGCACCCTCTGTGCTACACGCCTTATTCTCCCTGCACGCTCCTTGCCAAGTGAGGGGGCCGACCGTATGCCGTGCGGTGTGTGTTCTGGTGATATCAGATTAGGGTTTTGATATATATTCAGCCAATACAGTAAAACACACCTATCTACACTCTTCAACAAAGGTGCAATCTACCGCATATCCACATAGCTTGCTTGCCAATACTCAAAGCTCTGCATTGCCTCTCCTCTCTAACGTTTGGAGTCTAATTTAGTAAGTAAGTTTGGGAGGCCCAGGAGGCCCTGGAGGCCCTGGCGTCCCTGGCTTCTGTTGGGTTATTTCGCTGGTTACTCTTCTTTTGTTGGTCAACTCACAAACACATAACACTTGCAATTAAACATTTTTTCAGCCTAATACACACACCTACATGGCTACAGACCCATAAATATGCAACGGTAGCCGAAGCCCCTACTTCTTTTTTGGTTTTTTGTGGCTTTCCCAGTGTGCTCTTCTACGACTCCCTGGTTCTTCACCCTCTGGGCCACCAGTCACACTCTTTTATGTGCTCCATCATACTAACAACCAGTTTGTGAATGTCAAAACCGCCGTTACCGCGAAGAAACTTCACCAACCCATCCAGCCATGGAGGCCCCAGCTTCCGTAGCTCCATGAGCCCCTCTGCGCTCATGCTCATCTTATCCCTATTGCCTAAATTCGTTTACGCATTACCGGTCGCACTGCCTTCTGCAGTTGCCGAGGCCCTTCACCAGACCTCCTACTCCGCTACAAAACACCATGTCGAGCCGCTCACGCCGTCCGAGTTCTACATGTACATGGCTACTGCCTGCATGCTCGTGTTGCTCGGTGGTATCTTTGCCGGTCTCACCTTGGGTCTCATGGGCCAGGACGAGGTTTACCTCAAAGTGATCTCCCACTCTGGAACTGCCTCTGAAAGAAGATGTGCTGCCGATGTTCTCAAGTTGTTGTCCCGTGGCAAACACTGGGTGCTTGTCACCCTGCTGCTGTCCAATGTTGTTACCAACGAGACTTTACCCGTCATCCTCGACAGGTTCCTTGGAGGTGGCCTGATTGCAGTGTTTTCATCCACCGTGTCGATTGTGATCTTTGGCGAGATCATCCCCCAGTCGGTCTGTGTCCGGTACGGTCTGCAGCTGGGCGCTTTCTTTGCTCCCTTTGTGCTCGTGCTCATGTATCTCATGTACCCAATCGCATACCCGATCGCCATGTTGCTGGACTACATCCTGGGCCAGGACCATGGTACCGTGTACAAGAAAAGTGGGCTTAAGACCCTCGTGACACTGCACAAGACCATGGGTGTCGAGCGGTTGAACCAGGACGAGGTCACCATCATCTCGGCCGTGCTGGACTTGAAAGAGAAGCCCGTGGGCGTCATCATGACCCCCATCGACAAGGTGTTCACCATGAGCAGCGATACCATTCTAGACGAGGACGCCGTTGAGGAGATCTTCAACGCCGGATTCTCGCGTATCCCCATCCACCTGCCTGGCGAGCCAACCAACTTTGTGGGCATGCTGCTTGTGCGTGTGCTCATCAGCTATGACCCAGAGGACGCGTTGCCCGTGTCTTCCTTCCCACTGGCCACCCTTCCCGAGACATCTGAGGACACCTCGTGCTTAAACATCCTCAACTACTTCCAAGAGGGTAAATCGCACATGGTGATTGTGAGCGAGAGTCCCGGAATGGCACATGGCGCCAAGGGCGTTCTGACATTGGAAGATGTCATTGAGGAGCTCATCGGCGAGGAGATTGTGGATGAGAGTGACGTTTACGTGGACCTCAACAACAACATCAAGAGACAGGTGCCGGGTCCCCTGGCGCGCAGGAATCTGAGCAGCTATCTGCACACGCTCTACCATCACGTGGCCAATTCCAACACCGCACATAGGACTTCGTTGGATGGATCGATCTCGTCGCCGCCCCTCGAGCAGGCATATATTTCCAAGCGCAGTTCTGTGGATTCCGGTAAGGACTCCATTACAAAGAACAACTTTGGCAGCGACACAAGGCTGAATTACTCCTTTGGTAACAGTGGATTTGCAGGCAATGGCGGTGGTGGTGGTGGTGGTAGCGTTGGGGGCAGCAATTCCTTGGGAAGTGTATCTGCTCTGGCCACGGCCACGTCGGCCACTGGTCCGGTACCGCGTCGCATCAACTCCACTACTGCCAACGGGATCAAACCATCCAACCTTGCGGTTGATCCTCTGCGCACACGCAACACACACATCACCATCAAGAAACAGCCGCAACTGACGTCGCCGTTGAGGAAGAGTAGTGTGGAGGTAGCATCTTCTGCTGCTGCTACTGCTGCTACTGCTGCTGCCCTTCCCGACAGTGACGTCGTGGACGACTTAGACGACAACCAAGAAGTTTATGTACGCGGTGACGAGGAGGATGTTCAGTTCCCTGACCTCACCGCTACGGTGTCGCCATCGTACGGTTCTATCCTACCATCTGAAGCTGGCGCGCTCATCCAGGGAATACAGGACAATATCGCCCGCAAGATAACTCACAACGGAGACGCCAAGTCGCACGTTCACGGCAAGACGAGCAAGCAGTTCAGATTACCGGATCACTCCAGGAGCTCTGTTGACCTGAGCGACGTCAAAAACACCTTCGCTGCCTCTCAGTCCACCACCCCCATGCCTCGTCAGAGCAGCGAGACAAGCAAAAGAAGACAAGGAGAAAGGGAGGTAAGCAGCGGGGGAGCTGGTTCTTATAGTTCTGGGGAGACTGGGGGAAGCGGGGCCAGCGATGCAAGGACGGCGGGTAGCACAAACGGAGCTAGCACAAACGGAGCTAGCACAAACGGAGCTAGCACAAACGGAGCTAGCGCTAGTGCCAAATCTCCTGCAGGCGCCAGCAGACGCCTGGAGATTCCGCAAGGTTCCATGCACAATGGTGGAGCTAGTATTAGTGGAGATGGAATTAGCATGTCATACAGATCTGGTGGAATCATTGAGAACGTTGTGGAGTACAACGGTGTTAGTAAGACGATTATCCAGACGGCTGCTAGTGACAACGAGTTTGATGACGAGGTTGAGGAGAATGGTGTTTTGGACGTGACGGAAGAGGGAGATAGACTGCTGGGGGGCCGTGGGATTGACCACAAGGAGAGGACCAGCAGACGGGGCAGTAGTAAGAGCAGCCCGAGAGGGAAACTGTGGTGGTAGTGAGAAGAATGTGGAACACAAATTTAGGCGTTTATTTTTGATTTGACATTAAGCGATACTTGTAGCACTGCTTCAATGAGATATCGATTTTTAGTATTGGCGGGTTGTGGGTGTGTGGGGTGAGCTTGTGTTTGAGCTTGTGTTTGAGCTTGTGGTCGGGATGACTACATGTCATGTATTGTTCTCCCGTATTGTTTGTCCTGTCTTGTCCATCTTGTTGTGCTGTAGTGTCCTACATGTGCTCTCTTGTCTCGCACAACCGTCTCTGCCCGCCCTGCAAGTGCCGCGTGCTGGTCTGCAAGCTGCGAGTAGATGCGCTACAGCATGTAGGTGCAGATCCGTACACCAGAATAGACCGCGCTCTATAAATTTATGACACCACGGTTTGATATTCTACAGTACATAGAAGAATTTCTTTAAAATTCTACAATACCATAGTTTAAGATACTTTACAATTCTCTGTCCATTGTAGTGTTTCCTCCATCTCTTCATAGTGTGCACGCACCTCTATTTATGCCAGCCTGCATTTGGGGCAAATTATGACATGCTCGCTCCCTGCAGTATGGGTGATCATTCTCCCGCACAGTTACTGTGCCTCAGTACGCAAGGCGGTCAATCAACGGCTCGAGCCAATGGATGCAACTGCTTAGGAAACAGGGACTGTTAGAGGCCGTCCACAGCCAGACGCAGACTACACGACCTAATGGTTTATGGCAAGGCAGATAAAAAAAAAAATACACGTTACAACCTGCTATATCAGAACGAAGAAAAACCTCTTAAACCCCATCCGTTGATATAATATCCTATAATTCGTACCCAACTCCTATGTATCGTGTTTGCTGACTCCCTTCCAATCCGGGGCAGCTCATCTCGCTCTAGCCGTGATACCCGTCTCTGTCTGTCTGCTGTGTTCCCTACGGCGCTTGTGTGCCACCTGCAGCCACTTCGCACGCATTGCTGCTGGCACCTGTTGCTGTCACCACAGAGAGACACCGCATGGAATTGGCCGTATGAAAAAGGGTGTGAGAAGCCATTGAAGGCTTAAAGCATGCTATAGGCAGTTGAGGCCTAGATATTTGGAGTGCAGGTGTTGTCACTGGGTTACTCTACTTGATATGACTACACCATAAACATACGGACGGGATACATTAATTGGCTGCAACACGGGTCCCACGCTAATCTACAGGACTCCGCCTAAAGGCTCTTAACATAGAGGGCTACATCTGCAGAGCTCCACTCCGCCATTGCGCTGCGCCAATTGACTACACTATCGGATCACTACGGCTACTCAAAGATACTTGTGTTGACACTCTCCACGATACAACAGCCCATACACGGTAGGCTGCATATCAACAGATAGTACTCCCACAACACCTACACAGTGCCTACACAGCACCGACACAGAACCCTCACAGCACATACACTCCCCTCCATCACCACCACTCATGAGTGAAGAACACACCCCTGGGTCGGTGACCCCACCATTGAGAAAACCCAAGGTGGGCTCGACGAGCTCCTTTAGTCGGTTGGTGAAGCGCCAATCTACCAACAAATCCACAACCTCTCTCAACTCGGACCCCACAGAGTCCTCGGGCATAAAGAAGCTGCATAAGCTGTTTGGTTCCTCGGATAAACTAGACCATGCCTTTAGGGGCAGCATATTGTCCCCCCGCACTAGCAATAGTGGCTCCAGTATGGGGAAGACCTCGCCGCGTTTGGATTCCCAGGACCAAAGCCCACATAGTACTGGCTCCGGAAGTGCAGACAACCACAACAATACACACACTAGCGGACACTACCACAGCCACCACCATGCAGATCATAAGCATTCCAGTGCGAAGCTGGAGCTAAAGCGATTCTTCAAGAATGTTGTCAAGCCTCCGGTCAGGGTTGCCATGGATTCAAGTGATAGTGCTAACCGTGGCAACGCTCCCAGACAGGGGAGTGCTTCTCCCTCTGCTGGTAACAAAGGCAATAATAATAACGACAGCCACCACCATCATCACCATCATAGCAAGTTGGCTGGGCTGCTGAGAAGCCATGCCAAGAGCTCAATAGACCTAATGGGATCCCAAAAGAAGCCACAGCTGCGCAAGCCCGAGTCTAAATCGACTGCAGCTCTGGACAAGATGCTTTTTGGTGCAGAGACATCTGCAGAGCTCGTTAACAAGTACGGCATACCGGGTAAGCTGCTCGGGGAGGGTGCAGGAGGGTCTGTTTCGATCGTGGAAAGGCCTTCAGATGGTAAGGTGTTTGCAGTGAAGAAGTTTAGAGGTAAAACAGAGAGAGAGACAGAGTACGACTACAAGAAGAAGGTTCAGAGCGAGTTCTTCGTTGGATCCACATTGCACCATCCGAATATCATTGAGACGTATGACATGCTGCAGGAGGGTCCACTGTTCCTTGTTGTGATGGAGTATTGTCCATTTGATTTTTTCACCCTGGTGATGTCTGGCCTTATGCACAAGAACGAGATTGCTTGTTACTTCAAGCAGATTCTTAAGGGAGTGCAGTATCTGCACTCGATGGGCTTGGCGCATCGGGATCTCAAGCTAGACAACTGCGTGGTGACGCACGACGGAATCATCAAGCTGATCGACTTTGGCAGCTCGGTGGTTTTCCAGTACCCATTTGAGTCTGGGATCTTAAAGGCCAAGGGCGTGGTAGGATCAGACCCATACTTGGCCCCGGAGATCTTGGACATGCGTCCGTATGACCCTCGTCCTGCAGACATTTGGTCCGTTGCAATTATGTTTTGCTGCATGACGCTGAGGAGGTTCCCATGGAAGGCTCCCAAAGTGAGCGATCCCTCCTTCAAGGCATTTATCACCGACCCTGCGCAGTTCAAACCAGAGCAGCAGAGACTCGAGAACCCAGATGAAGTTTACCAGGAGGACCATCGCGGTGCGCAACAAAAGGTGGACAAGAAGGGCTCAACTAAGCCACACAGCCAAGATGTGTCTCGCGCGACCCCCAATGTACCAGCAAATGCACACACTAATGCACACACTAATGCACACACTAATGCACACGCTAGTGCCAACGCCAACACGCCTGTCAATGCAAGTCAGGAAACTCTGATCAACAAAGACGCTCCACCAAGATACACTGGTGCGAATGAAAACGATCAAGCTGGCGTGTCTGGTGGTGCCTCTGGTGCTCCATCGGGTGCGCCATCGCTTGCACCAAGCGGAGAAACAGCGGTAACTGAAAATGCCTCCGACGAAAATACCAATGACAATTCCAGGCAAACCCTAGTCGACGGGGTGGCAAATATACAACTGGAATCACCAAAGCCACAACCACCTTCTGCCCCCGAGTCAGCATCCGAATCGGAAAGATCTCCATCTGCTGCTGCACATATGGACGCACCTCGTGCTCCAGCACCTGCACCTGCACCTATTCCCTATATCAAGAGTAAGAGTTACGGTCCTTACCGCTTGTTAAGGCTTCTGCCGCATTCGTCGCGGCCTCTTGTTTACCGCATGCTAGAGGTGCGCCCTAACCGCCGGATCACCATGGAGGAGCTGTTCAACGACCCCTGGTTCAGATCCATCGAGGACTGTTATGTGGACACCACGGGAGAAGACAAGATAGTCGTGAAGGCACAGGGCCACGAGCACCACCTCATCACAGAGGAGGAGCTGGAGGCGTTGAACTCGGTAAAGAAGGTGCAAAAAGAGATTGAAAAAAGGGTGGGTTAACCTGCCCGTGAGCAGTAAGTCCATCAAATCTGTATATACGTGTATATGTGGTTTACGTTTTTATTTATATATAAATATATATATTTATATATATATGTATATTCTATTACCATCCATGGTCAAACAACATGGAAACGGACTCACCGTTGTTGATTCTTCTGATACTCTCTGCAAATATTCTCGACACATCTAAAACCTCAAGCATATCACCGAGCTCACCCACATGGTCCTCCTGGGGCACACTGTTGGTGGTGATGATCTTGTCTATTTGGGAGGTTCTTATCCTGCGGAGCGCATCGCCCGAGAAAATACCATGGGTGATGATGGCATACACGTACTTGGCTCCCTGGTCCTTGAGAAGCTTGGCGGCACGCGTGATCGTATACGAGGTGTCGACAAGGTCGTCCACGAGAATACACACCTTGTCCTGCACGTCACCCACCAGCATGGTAGTGGCCACCATCTTTTCGCCAGAGCTGGATCCTCCCATTCCATTGAGGGAAGAGAAGGACGAAGATGGAACCAAAGGATAGTTGCCCAGAGTAGCCGAGTTTGAGGATGCAGGAGTATGACCCAGCCTGCCTCTTACCTCTCCCAGAACATTGGCGTTAGGGTTGTGCGAAGGATGTCTGGAGTGGTGGTCACCGTAGGAGGGGGAAGGTGGTGGGTTAGTGGCCCTCTGCCTTCTCTCCTTGTGGATCAATGCAAAGGACATGCCCAAAGCGTCTGCAATTGCAGTAGCGCGCTTGGCACCACCCGCATCGGGAGACACCACCACTGCCTTTTCATATTCGGGGATGTAGCTGGAGATGTAGTGCTGTAGCAATGGCTTGCTGTACAAGTTGTCCACGGGGATGTCAAAGAAGCCTTGGAACTGTGGGTCGTGGAGATCCATTGTTATAATGTGGTCAGCGCCTGCTGCCGTCAACAAGTTGGCGATGAGCGTTCCCGATTGGGAAATCCACGGCTTGTATCCTGTGGATGAAGGGTCATAGGCGGACGGCTGTGCAGAGTTCTGCAAAGAGTGTTGGGACTGTGCAGATTGCGGGTGTTGCTGCTGTGACCCGGTAAAGGAAGAAACACCTATGGAAGAGGCATTGGTAGCAATAGACCGAATCTGGTAGCGCTGCGCAGCTGCAGTGTTCGAAGATGAAGACGGGTTCGTGCTGTTACCGCTCTGCTGTTCTCCCATGCGGAGCTTCAACAAGGAAGACGATCTAGAAGGACTGCTGGAAGTGTGGGCGGCAGCAGCAATGGCTGCAGAGGCTGCAGAGACGGAGGGACCACTGGGGGTGTTTAGATCAAACGCCTGCATGATATCGCTAGAGTCTTCTCTTCTATTAGCGGGCCTTGGCGTGCCTGGGACGCTCTCGAAAGTGTACTCCTTCTTGGCTTTGCTCACGAGGGGGGCGCCCTTTCTGGTGTAGGGCACATCTGGCTGTCGCGAGTAGGGGAACAGTGGAAGCACTGCAGTTACCCTTTTGGCACTGGCACTCTTGCAGGCAGAGATCATCACCAGCAGCTCGATGAAGTTGTCGTTGGCGTGGCCGGATCCCGACTGGACGATGAACACATCCTTCTCACGAACAGAGTCAACCATGGTGACTGAGGTCTCACCGTTGCTGAATTTCGAAAGTTTCACTTCTCCCTGCTGTATAGAGAGGTTGCGCGAGATGCGCTCTGCGAGGAGGGGGTTGGAGGACCCAGAAAACACTAGCAGGTCTCTCATGGTGGATTTCTCGTAACGAAGGTGCACACAGGCACTTTACAGCATGCGGCTCCTAACAGTGTCGAATTAGCTCTAACGGATGAGCTAGAGACCAGATTGCAGTGGTATAAAGATTGCCCTATGGTGGGAATGATCCTGTATATGCTGTGGATTGTTGTTTTCCTTGTTCTCGGGCCTTTGGTCTTTTGAGATGGTCCTGCTTGTCTCACACTCTTTTTATCATGCAGGATAAATTTTAGTGGGTACGAGTAATGGCAGTAATTAATGGCAGGGTAGCGAGGAGGACGGCAGATGCATGTGGCCCGCATAAAGAGGCAGACATGTGGGCCTAGCGAAGCACGCTAAAAGGACCTTGATAAGGAGGCTTACTTTCGAGTATCGAAAGACAAATATAAACTTGTAAATAGAGTCTTAATTTACACCTACAGATGATGATTGGATTAAGCATAACTCTTTTTTTTCGTTCCAACTTTCCTTCCTTACTCCTCCCAACTTTCTCTCAGAAACATTCGGATCTTTTTCTGGAACAGGATGCTAATTCCAGTCTGAGTGTTCTGTTACCTTAATATCTAATTTCATAGCTACCCGCCTGGGTCAAATATTTGATCCACTTGATAGTCCTATAGTTCGTAGACTTCTCCACCACTTTCAGATACCCCACTTGTAGCCCCGAGCATGCATGCATATCTACGGTGAACTGCATGGTAATCGGTGGCCGGGACCATTTGGAAATGCCCACGCCATCGTTGCTATGGTTTTCTATGTGGCTAGATGTACCTGCAATATCAACTTCGCCCGCAAAGGTGTGAACTGCGTGGCCTACAAACTTGTTGAATTTCCAGGTGATCACGCCCTCTTCAGCTACAAACTTGGCCTTGCCTGAGGAGATGTCTGAGAATGAGGCCTTGATGGTGCCCGGTGGGACTGGGATTCTCACCATAACATCCTTCGCAAACAGTTTGGGAGGGAACGTTGACTTGCATGAGAGCCTGTACTCCACCTTGCTGCGTCCTATTGGGATCACCGAAGCAGTGACCAGAAACGGCAGCTTAATAGACTCTCCAGTACCTGCGCGGTATGTCATGAGCTCAAAATGACCATCAGGCGGGACAAATTCCACGCTTCCACTTTCGTCAAACGTCTTCAGATCCACACATTGGTGGAACTGACACTCTTGCAGGGCATCTGTGAGGGCACCTCCGCTGGATGTCGCTGACAATCCATTGACGCTGCCGTTGCGTTTGCGGCCAGAGTTATGTGCAACCACATCATCGGAAAATCCAATCGAACACTCTGGCATGCCACTCAGCTTCACATCCATCATGATTTTCCCATCCACCACTGACCGCAGTACCGATCCATCTGCCAGCATCACCATGTTAACGGTCTCGACAACGTCCAAAAACACTTGGTTCTTTTTGTACTTGATTCCAGGCTGCCTCCACGATAGCACCGAGCTGTCTGCGCCAATATGCGGCGAGGACGCAGCGCTATTGGTATCCTGCAGCACGGTTGTGCTACTCCTCCTGCGGGCCAAAGTGCCTGCTCTGGCTAACAAACCACCAGGCGAGCTTGCGCTGCCTCCTGCAGAGGATGTGGACCCTGGCATGATGACGGAAGCCCTTCTTACAAGCTCAGAGGAGGAATTCGAGAGTTTACCGAGCCCCGGCGATGCTGCCACGGGCGAGACAATCATCTCAGCGACGCGTGCCATGTCTGTTGTGGAAGGGTAGCCGAAATCGCACACCTCGTCCAACAGTTCGTAGATCAGGTTAAAGTTATTCTTCAGTCCCAATTCGGTAATCACCTTCCCCGATATTCCACCGCTTCCGACGAACGAGGTGTGTTTGAGTGAACCGCCTTGGCTTGTGTTGTTGCCGGAGCCGCCCCCAACCAGTCCGTTGCTGCCTTTGCTTGAGAAACTGGATGCATTCTCACCGATGTAACCTTTTAGCAGATCCAAGAACCTGTATAAAAACTCAAAACATGCGCTTGCATCCACATTGGACCGCGTCACTGCAACCAGCCATAACTGGTTGTGTTTTATGTGGAGAAAGGTGGTTGATCCAAGCGTTAGCACGGGAGAGCGAACCTGAACCACTAGTTAGTATTATGTGACGACGGTGATATAGCTATAGAAGGAAAAGAAACTAAGGTGAACGACTGCATGTGACTCCATGTGGCTCTAGCTCAAACCACGCTAAGTGTCTAGGCGTTATCATGCATCATGTACTAGAGCACAGGTCAACTTACTTCAGGGTTGGCGATAACTTGTATTCTAAACACATCGGACACGTTTCTCCGCACTCCCTCTCTAAAGACACGTGCAATTAGCACGTCTCCCTTATGGTTGAAAATGAAAAATGCTGCAATCATAGTGTATGCGGTGTAGGGCTTAAAGGAGCGAGCGGTCTCTAAGCGATGATCCGATGCAATTGCCTATTAAAGCTGTGGCCTCAATGATCGGGGATGACATACACCACTAAAGCTGTGAGGCAGTATTTGTAGAAGTAGCTGTTCCGATATAGGCAATATCCCTAAGGACTTCAACTCCTCAGCAATTGCTTTCAGTATTTCAGCCTCTGCACAAATCAGGAACACACTCACCACCTGGGGTTTGATACGCGAGGTGAACCGGAGAGTGCGGCACGGTGTGTGAGTGCAAATGTCGTGCAGTCAACAGTCAGCTGCGAGAGACACCTTCGGTGCAAATGCTCTCCTGCAACCATGCATTAGTTGTGTCCCTTGTGTATATTGTGGGGTAAGTAATACTATAGACAAGAGAAGCAGAAAGCTGGAAAGGCAACAGAAGGCAGGAAAGGTACCAGGAAAGGTACCAGAGGGGTTTTCACGAGAAAGGCATGATGCATAACTTGAGCATCTTGTGTAAACTACACAGCTCCAGCGGACTAGCAATTAGGGCAAGCAGTAGTTATTTCTTTGATGTGGCTCGGCTAAAACGTGCCAGGAAATCTCATAATGTTTTCATGGTTTTATCATTCCTATCATTATATTCATCATACTATAATCCTAGCGTTGCGTCATTGTCTAATGTCACCACTCTATTTCCATATTTCCAAAGGGCTTGCTCTCCAGTAGCTCGTTCACTATCCCATCCACATTCCTAATATACTGCCTTAATATATCTGCCTTTTCGTACATGCCCCTCCGCACGCAGCCATCAGGATACGCACCGTCTGGGTTGGCGGTAGGTCTAAGGGACTGGGCTGACCTCTGAGGAGAGCTGCAGGACCTGGTGGGCCCGGACGAATCCGTGGAATGGGTCTCTGGAACAAGGTAGAAGAACAAGAACTCGAGCACTTTGATCTGAATTTCCTTGTTTGGCTTCTTGAGCAGGCCACACACGATCTTGGGCCCATTCAAACTTTCAAATGCACGTATGTTAGGCACAGACCTAACCAGACAGCACACTAGTGTCTGGATCACCGTGGTGATGATCTGTGGGGAAGATGTGGGTTTCTGCAGGAAACGCAGCAGTAGCTAGGGTTGTTAGTTAAAAAGGAAGGAATACGTGTTGCCGTCGCTCCATTTGTGATTATTTCTCTGTATCAATTATACTCACCTTGATATTGGACTGACGGAAAACCTTACGGGAATCTGGATGCCACAACAATACTCCTTGCAGCACATTTAGCGCTAGTAGAATGCTCTCCTGTGGAAACTCTAGCTCCCCATCGTCGTCCAGTGACCGCTCCATTATACTAAGGCATTCCACTAGGTGGCTGCATAGGTTGTATTGGAACCCGTCCTGCAACGTGATGAACTCCCCGAAAATGGGATCCTGCGCGTTGGGCACCTTCCATTTTAGTCTCTTGTGTGTGTCCTCAGACGAAGGACATGAACTATTACGACTATGGGATGGTTCCACGGGCCTTTCTCTTGTGAATGTGTTGGGTGCCGCGTTGGATGCTGTGTTGGATGCTGTGTTGGATGCTGTGTTTGCTGTGGTTGGATGTCTATTGGTGTCGTCGCCCTGCCCGCTAATGGTACTGCCCTGCCTGCCTAGTGTGTTTGTTATGCTGCTCACAGGTGTGAGTTCGGTGTGCGCGTTAGACGATGTCCGCGAAGTGGACCTCACCTTGCTGGATACAAGGCATAGCTTTCCCAGTAGAGCGTCGAGCCGCTGCAGTGCATCGTGGACTGATGGTGGTTCAGACGAATGGAGTCTTGTGAGGGCGTCCTCCATATACTTTTCCAAGTCTGTCATAGCGCTTAGAGCTGATAAAAAAAATATACAATTAAGTATAAAACCAATGAAATATGAGCTATGTCTCTCTACCGTTGTTCTTGTATTGTTTTCGTGGTTCCCCCGTCATCTTGGAGATTCTTTCTGCTGTGCGATGATATATATCTCTTTGGAACTGCATCGCACGTCCAAATCGGGTTAAATGGCATCTGATGGTAAACAAACCGCGCGCACACTCACTTCATGCAGAAGACCGCACAAAGCACTGTGGGCACCTTGTTACAGGAGCGACAGGTAGGCGCACTACCATAGTGAGTAACACCATAGTAAGGACCATCTTTGTAGAATCTATCTTAAAGTGCACTTGAAATCACTTGATAGATTATCAAAATAAATATTTTCGGCTGGTTAGAACTTTCCAGGAAAGTCATCCAAATATCTCTCGAGAATTCAAGTTTCCCATTACTCAATGTTTCAATACACAAATTAGCGATTTGTTTTGTTTTTAACAACAGTTAAAATTTTGCTGAGATTCAAGGCAAATTAACTCCCTCAATATGTGATTTTTTTTTTTCACTTTCAAACCTATACACATTAAAAATCAACCTACAGACAGAAGCGAATCAACTGTTTTGATGGTTGCCTATCACCACAAACCAAAGATTCAAAAGATACCCTTAAGAGTTCCATATTTTTTTCGGTCACAGCCCGCAAAATATGTCATTCCATTTTTGTAATCACCACTTTTTATTGGGAGATTTGTACTTTGCAAGTACCTTTCCAAGACCTGAACACCACAACTGGTGGGCACAACTGGTGGAAGTTCAACTTTCTGAATCCCCACATGTTTCAAGTCTCAGTCGTGTGACACCCATTATTGTTTATACCCTTCACCCTTAGTACATCACCTACACCTTATGGTTAATCACCTTATGGTGTATCCACTGTACCGATTAACAGGCACCTACTGATTTTACTACAAGCACCCACAGCACTCGCAGTGCCCTCAAGGAGGTTCGGTAGAGTCTATTGGAACCCAAGAGGAGTGCGATGGATAAACGTCTTTTTCATTTATAAGAATAAAATTGGGTGATGTCCACTTTCAATAAATGGATCTCATTTTTTTTAGGTGTATCCACTATCCAGCTATATGTGGATTATCCTTGAATGATCTGTGATTATATTCTGTATACGATCTCTCAGCTGGCCTGCCTCTGTCACTGTTCTTACTGCATATGCAATCTGCACCGAAATGGCCGGCGCAGGTGAGGGGTGCTCCAAGGGTTCTACAGAAAGGTGCAAACTGGGGCGGGCTTCAACCTTTTTGAAGATGGTATCGCGAAGGACCTAGGGAAAATTTCTCCAATAGACGCAGGCAAGGATGGCAGGGCATGTGCTCAGTTAGGCGAGGGTGAGGCGAAGGCGAGGGAGAGATGCAGATATACAGAGGCCAAAGGGGGTTATGCTGTCCACAGAGAGGCGGGACGGTGACACACAGCCAGAATGGCTCAAGCAAACACTTGGTGGCGCTTGGTGGCCGTTCCCTGTAATGCCTAATCGTGTCGGCCTTTAAAGCGTAGCATGTGCACAGCATGGCCACTATTGAGGGAAGGTGACCAGGAGAGAGAATTGGGGGAGGGGTATAAAGACATAATGCAGGCGCGACGCACGATTTGTTCACATGACGGCGATGCCCTCGAGGCGCCAAGCGGTCTTGGAAACTGCTTAGGGGCAGATGAGTGACGTCAGACAATGCATAGACATCTTCGACAATGCACGGGAGCGCAACGAAGCGCAAGGCACTGTACAACCATACAAGGAAGTGCGCAGTGCCGCAGCCAGCATAACTAGGATAACCAGCGATAGCCAGCAGTAGCCATTGTAGGCAGCTAGCTACACAGGACAGCCGCGTGCCCCTAAGGAAACATCGAGACAGAATGGATGAGGGATTTTCAGGTTTTTTTTTTTTTGCCAATGTTTCAGACCATGATGAGTGCAGGGCTCTGAGAAGAAGCCATTTCCTAAAGGGGAATAAAAACACAGGGCAGTTGTCCAACCTGCGTTGTTTTCTTTGCATGTTTGTGCAAAATGGGCTATTGCACCAGGACGGAGGGGGTTTGTCGTGAGTATGAGCGCACTGCGTTTGTCGCGTGTTTACCACCTCTGCGTTCCACCCTGCAGAGGGATGAAGTGCGCACGAACGGAGTGGAGGGGAGGAGGATCAACTTGCGTGGTGAAGGTAGTTAAAGAGGGTGTGAGTGTAAAGCGACACGAATTGGTCTGTCTTTATTCACTTTTTGAGAAAGGGGTGAGGGATCTTGAGGACATAGAGGTAGAGATGTTGGAGTTTTGATATGACTGGCAGATTTTAAAAATAATCAAGCTGATAATTTACTAGTTGGTGCTCTTTCCAGAGAGTGTTTCCAACAATTTTTAGCGGTAGACTACGTAGCTTGTGGTGGCCACGTGAACTGACAGTCACAATAGATTAACCTAGTAGCAGGTCCATGACGTGAAAACACCGAGGGCAAGCATACCCAGGGCAAGCGTACCCAGGACAAGCATACCCAGGACATCAAGCACATCCTGGACTCCCGGGATATCCAATACAGCACATCGTACAGCACGCCGTAGCACACCGCACAACCAGCACGACGCACTCCTCGATAAACTTTCCCTTAACTGTGTCCCCCATTTCATGCAACGAGCCCAGTCCGAAAATCCCTCAACTCACGGCATCGACTGCCTCTCTGCTGATGGAACGGGGTGGAACTTGACTCGCTTTTTGTTAGCGTCTCGAGCGTTACCCTGTCCGAAAAAGCTCCTCCTCCATCCTCATCTCTCGCTCGTCCCTTGTCTGCTCATCCCGATCGAACTGGATCGCGGCGCCAGCCAGCCCACGCAGAGATAGCAACAAGACTCACAACTCACACGCAGCGACATCGCCGTAGACGCACGCGCCAGCGCATGGGCGCTCCATCTGGGAATTATCGAGCGGCCTGGAGGAAAACAATGCGAAGCGATCGAGGTGCAGGGACGCAACTCCCCCTCCCCCAAGGTTGCAGTGTCTGGGAAGGTTACACGACGCACACCCAGGCCTCCCGCGTGTGTGTTCCTGCTGGGGCGCGTGCATCATCAACATCAGCGAGGGCCCCCATGAGTCCACGCAGCACGGCTGGCGAAGCCAACAGCAATTTTTTCCCTAAGCATCTACGGGAAAACGGAAAATGGAGAATTTTTTTATTTGCATAGTGCCTGGTGGGTCTCGGCTCA
Source organism: Kuraishia piskuri (assembly GCA_030567595.1). Taxonomy (NCBI): domain Eukaryota; kingdom Fungi; phylum Ascomycota; class Pichiomycetes; order Pichiales; family Pichiaceae; genus Kuraishia; species Kuraishia piskuri. Next base: position 165,184 of record JAJLSM010000023.1, read on the forward strand.
GATCTCGAACTGAGTTGTCCGCAAATGGTACTGGGAGATGGTGCTATTTGCGTTTGTAGATCATGCAAATTGTCGAGATTTTCCCGCAAAGAGTAACCAGTAGAGCTAACGGGCGTCGGTAAACAATAATGTACTCATGGGATTAAACTTAGGAAATCGGCATAGCCGTGGAGCACCCACGTATGGGTCTTGGCAGCATCTAAAGAGTTTTCGCCTCGAGAGATGACGTATCTCCCATGACGCTTTCTCTGGGTGAGCATTTCGCACAATGAGCAACGACGAAATTTCCATGAGCGATTTTTGTCCGCTTCCCAAATGGGGAGCCCAATATTACAGTGGCTGACATTCCCATTGCCGCAGAGTCCCACTGTGGTGTCCCCCTAGCGGATCCCACTTCATAACCTTCCTCCAATAGGCATTGCATCATGAACCGCGTAGTTCCACCTCGCCTGCTTGTGTGTCACCCCATCGAGATAGCCCCCCATCCAGAAACGAATATCCCTCAACCTCCTTCAACGAGGCAGGCATACCATGTGCCTCGACAAAGTCGCTCGTTACTGCTCTCCGTTCCTTGGTGTCAAACGCAGACACACACCTAATCGACAGGCAGCACTGCTGGACGGGCCACCAAATCTCTCGGTGGGCAGCCTTTCAGCCCTCCCGTATGGGTATACCCGAGGTTTCCCACTTGTTTGACCAGCAGTGAATTCCCATACATTTGTGTGGTTTTGGCCCCCTCCCGTTTGCCATGTTTGGGTGAAACTAATGGGGGCAGCAGAAAATTTCACCCATGATAAGAAAATCTCTTCATCGTAGGACCCTTGCCATTTTGTCACTTCCTATATAAAACCATCAACCCTCCCGTAGATTGTAAATCTTCACTTCACCCAGTAATCAACATATCCATTTGGTTCTCTCTCAAACGAGTGTTGGCAACAACAATACCTGGTTCTTTACTTAGTTATACTTAGTGACTTTGATATACTTAACTGGGAAAGAACATATCTGTCAGCATGCCAGCTAGCTTGGACTACTCGTTCAACTCACGAGCTTCGTATGACTCTCAAGAGTCTAATGATCCCTCAGACCTACACAGCGATGTTTCAAGGCCTCCCGAAGACGAAGAGGACGAAGTGAGGATGGTGAAACAGGTATGTACTCTTCAAGATGGACACCAACATGGAAGATGTGCCTTTGGATGGGGAGCAACTCAAAGTGATTTCCTTCAAGTGATCGAGAGTATCTTTCTGGGAAGCCCCCATGGATATACGTAGAAGCGGAAAGTCCCGGAGATACTACTCCGCTAAACCTTCCGGAGATCTTACGCCCCGTAAACATACTAATCATCCATGCCAATCAATAGCCCCCCGCCCGTAAGACCAACTACAAGTCTGTGCTTGTGCTCGGGTTCTCCTCACTGGGTGCCATCTACGGTGATATTGGAACCTCGCCGCTCTATGTCATTTCCAGTATCTTCCCCTCCACCACCCCCAATGAACGGGAATGCCTGGGTGCCATGTCGTGCATCTTTTGGGTGTTCACGCTCGTGGTGATCATCAAATATGCGTTGTTGGTGCTGATCTTTGGGCCCAATGCAGGCGAGGGTGGTCAAATTGCCATCTACGCCAAGATCGCAAGGACTCTGCACATCGGGCCAAAGGGTGTCAAGATCCCAGGTGGTCACTCCGAGCACGATGCTGATGACGACGACAACCTGGTGACTCTCACACGTACCAACACGAGCTTCTCTAACCACAGAGGAGACTCTGTAAGCGAGCGCACCAGTGTTGGAGGAGCCAACGAGCTGAAAGAAACCGGAATCTCCACGTACCTGTCGGGGTTTGTCAACAACCAGACGTTCATCACGACGATTCTCTCCAAGTTCGTGCTTGGAATGTGCTTTCTGGGGTGTTCACTTGTGTTCTCCGATGGCCTGTTGACGCCAACCACCTCTGTTTTGTCTGCAGTTCAGGGAATTGCCGTCGCTGTCCCCTCCTTCCAGAGCAAAGTGCTGCCCGTGTCATGCGCCATTCTCGTGCTGCTGTTCCTCTCGGAGCGTTACGGCTCAGGTAAGATGTCGTATGTGTTTGCTCCCATCGTTGCCATCTGGTTTGGGCTGCTGCTCGTCACTGGAATCATTAACATCGTCAAGCACCCTGCGGTGTTCAAGGCGCTCTCGCCGGCCTATGCTGTTGACTTTTTGAAGCACAACGGTGGTATCGACTCCCTCGCAGGAGTCATGCTGGCCGTCACAGGTACCGAGGCGATGTTTGCTGATATTGGCCATTTCGGAAGGCTGCCAATCCAGCTGACGCTCATTTCGGTGGTGTACCCATGCTTGATGGCTGCGTACCTGGGCCAGACGGCGTACCTGATCAAGCACCCCGACGCCGTTTCCAACGTGTTCTACCTCTCGATCCCTGGGCAAACTGTTGACGCAGCAACAGGTCAGTCATCTACGGGTCCCCTGTATTGGGTGATATTCGTGGTGGCTACGCTTGCAACGGTCATTGCGTCCCAGGCACTCATCATCGGAGTGTTTTCGATCTGCAGACAGTTGATCCTGCTGGACTGTTTCCCTAGGTTCAAGGTTGTGCACATGTCCAAGACCAACAAGGGCCAGGTGTACATCCCTGCTGCCAACTACATTCTAATGGTGCTGGTGGTACTCACGTGTGTTGGATTCCGTACCAGCGACAACGTCACCGCAGCCTATGGTCTCGGCATTGCATTGGACTTCATGGTGACCACGACGCTGCTGACGATCTGCCTCGTATACGTGTACAACGCGTTGTGGTTTCTGCCACTGCTGTTTTTTCTGGTGTTTGGGGCCCTCGACATGAGTCTGGTGATTGCCGGGCTCAAGAAAGTGGTGCACGGAGCGTGGTTTCCCCTGATGATGACAGCCATCTCCTTCACCTTCATTTCCTTTTGGAGATGGGGGAGACAGCTCAAGGTGAACAACGACTTCTCTACAGCCAAGAGGCTTACGGATCTCGTAATTGACGACAAGTGGAGCAAGAGGCGGAGGGGAGAGGTGGTGTTGGACTTGCGCCGCAGGAGCAGTCTTTCTCCACTGGAGGTGGAGAGTGACATCAAGGCAGATCTTAGGGAGGAAGATGTCAAGAAGAGAGATGCCAAGGAGACAGACATCAACACAGAGCAGGTGTCACGGGCAGAGGAATCGGAAATGCCAGTGCAGCAGGAGATGAATTGTGAAGAGGTGAGTGGTGAAGAGGTGAAGCACGAACGGATCACGACGTTTGCCGGTGTGCATACGCAGGGAAGCGGTGTGCATACGCAGCCGAACGGTGTGCATACGCAGTCGAGCGGCGTTCAGGCACAGGGAAGCGGTAACGGCAGCGAGCTCATCTTCAGAGGGCGGTCGAGAGACACGCCGCTGCAGCGGCATGAGATGGTGACGTTCATGTACACGTCGTCGATCTGCAACATGACAAGCATCAACCATGTGCCTGGGCTGATGACGCACCTCATCTCATCGTTCCCATCGCTGTCGCGGGTGTTCATTCTCGTGGAGGTTAGCATCTCGACGCGGCCTGTGGTGTGCGGAGAAGAGATGAGCGCGCGGTTCTCGATCCACAAGGTGCCCGGCCCGGTGAGCGGGTTCTACCGGTGCATCGTGCGGTTTGGGTTCATGGAGGATGTGCGTGTGGACAGCGCGCTGCTGGAGGCGATCATGCGTGAGATCGACGAGACCCAGGGTATCCACAAGACGTACACGAGGAGCTCCAACTACCACATTGGGGCAGCGACTACCGGTCAGGAGAGCGGCACCGTGCACGGGCTACATGGGGCCCTGATGGACGTGCACTCGTCTTTCAGGTTCCCTGTGGTGCATCTGTTTGAGAAGGAGGTGATCAGGTGCAAGAGGGCGGACGATGAGTTTGATGGGATGGGCAAGAGGGCAGCGTTGTGGATGCCGAGGTTTTTCAGGAGGTTTCTGTTGAACCAGGTGTTTGGCCCGTTGTCTGCTGTTTTTTCTGGGATGGAGGAGATTTTGGATTTGGATCTAAGACGGTCCAACCAGGAGGTGCTGTTCATTGGGGACGTGGTGGAGGTTTAGTGAGCGGAAGCTTAGTTGATTGGGCTTTTATTTTATACGGCTGTTTAGTTGAGTTTGTTACAGAGCTATTGTATACGGGGTTATTTGATTTTTTTTTGGTTATCTAATCATTGGCACCCAATTGCACCATAGTGGTATCGTTGTTAGGTAATAGGGGACAACCACCAAGCTTACACTATGGTGATAATCAGTTTAAGAGGTGAGAAGGGAGGGCATTGTCAATGAGGGGTGGAGAGGAGGAGGACCTTTACCAGGGGCAGGAATTCACCAGTGAACAGATGTAGTGGGACTCATCTAAAAAGGAAAATTTTTAATTTTTTTTTTGTAAATTCAAAATAAAAATGTTTGGATTCACGAGAGTTATGGAGAGTCTATGATTTAAGTAGTTGGTCAATGATCCACCTCAATGGTGTACCCATCAACGGTGCCTCTACCATAATGAGGAAGTGCCTCTACTGAGAGGGCGCAGTGTGTTAGAGGGCACACTACTGAGAGTGCCATATTAGGTAAAGTCTACACATTTAGTCCACTGTCTCCACCCAGTTAGCCCACTGTCTCTACCCACTTAGCCCGCTGTCTCTACCCAGTTAGCCCACTGTCTCTACCCAGTTAGCCCGCTGTCTCTACCCAGTTAGTCCACTGTCTCTACCCAGTTAGCCCGCTGTCTCTACCCACTGCCCACTGCGTGTACCCACTGCCCACTGCGTGCACTCACTGCCAATGTGGCCTGAGACCTGCACTCCTACAACGGCCATAACACACACATCGGCCAGCGCACTCCTTAGCTGCCATTCCACATGGCCATAATAGTCTACCCATCCGGTAGGGCCAGGTGGCAGATGCAGCTCCCACGGGTATGGAGCGAGGAGCCCACACCCACTGAGAGTACCAGAACCACTGACAGTACCATTGACAGTACCACACCCACCCACCTACTGACAGCCCCCCACCCACCACCCACCGGTCCACACACGACGCCTATCCATCGGCTCCCACGCGCTTCAGGGTGTTGCTGCACCTGCTGTGTGGGGACGATGCGTTGAAATATCGACACGGTGCTTATCAGTTGCTGTAGGGAAGAGCTCAATTATATGTAACTAACTCGTGAACATACTAATACACTTCAGCACACAGACTTATCTTAAAATATTGCCAGTTGACATATTCTGGCTTGAACTCTAGTTCACATACACTAGTCCGGTTCACACATACTAGTCCGGTTCACACATACTAGTCCGGTTCACACATACTGGCCCAATCCACACTATCCTCGTTCATACTGGCGCAACCCACACATAATCACCCATTTCTGACGCTCCCCTCATCAACCCAATCACCCCCAGAGAACGCATTAATGACCCACCCAATTGACCTCACGTGATACCCCCCCCCCCCCCCCAGCCTCCTCTTCCAATGCATACAATTCTCATTGGCTGCACGGTGGGAATACTCTCGTCTGCATGCCAGTCCATTGGGCTCATTCTACAGCGAAAGTCCCACCTCGTGCAACAGTCCCAGATGCACTACCGCCCCCCATACAAGCGGTCGCTCTGGCGTGTAGGGTTTACTCTCTTCATCATAGCAAATGTCTTTGGCAGCAGCATACAGATCACCACGCTGCCTCTAATCATCCTGTCGCCGTTGCAGTCCATCGGTCTCGTGTTCAACACCTGTTTCAGCTCTTTGATACTTGATGAGCCCTTTACCCTGTACTCACTGGTGGGCACCGTGCTCATCAGTGTTGGGGCGCTTCTTATAGCAACCTTCGGTGCCATTCCTGAGCCCGACTACACCCTCGACGACTTTGTGGTGCTGCTCAGGAGGCGGCCCTTTCTGGTGTGGGTCATCTGTGACACATTCCTCGTCGCCCTCATGCTGTCGTGGATCTACATAAGCAAGAAAATTGCGAGGTCACCTGGCTCAGACGAGTATACCCCATTGTTACCGCGTAAGGATAGTCGAGGGAGTGTTCAAGTGTATAGATTAACCTCCGACCCGGCGGAAACCTCTGATTCTCCAGCTATCTCCGATAGCTCCGATAGCTCCGATATCCCCGCCACACCCTACTCCTACAAAACTCCCTACAAATGGCTCCGGTCAAAATGGAATTCGCTGAAAGATCGGTCTCAAATCCCATACGCGGAATTGCCGCACGCATTGGCAATCGCCTGCACTTCACAGAACCTACAGCCCTCAACGGCATTCCCATTGGTGCTCTCCCAGTCCATGCAGGGCGTCCTGTTCGGTGCAGTCTCGGGCGTGCTATCGGCGCACTCGCTGCTGCTGGCTAAATCCACCATTGAGATCCTTCTGACGGCCTTCTCAGCTGGCTCCATGGCAGCACTGCTTAAGGAGCTGAACAGACCAATTGCATGGATCATCATCCTCAGCTTCCTAACCCTCTGCCTCTCACAGTTGTGGTTTCTCAACAAGGGGCTCAAGGTGGTATCGACGTCGATCCTATACCCCCTGGTGTTCTGCGTCTACAACATCACCAACATCTCCAACGGGATGATCTTCTTCAACCAGTGGGAGCTGGTCGGGTTCTGGCAGCTCGTGTACATTTTCATTGGCACATGGCTGGTGCTAGGGGGCGTGTTCACCCTCAGCTGGAGACTCGACGACACAGAGGGCGGGGGCAGTGCGGTCAGCCCGAGTACCGCAACGGGGGCAGCAGCAGCAGCATCAGCGGGGGCGGCATGGGATGTGGACATGGCGGAATCACGTGCTGGTGGTGCCTTCTACTACTCGCCGAGCGTGAAGAAGATCAACCATTTTGTGCGAAACTCAATTGGCTCGCTCGCAGATGTTGCTGAACCCTCTCCTGTCACTCCGGTGGGCAATCCATGGGGCAATACTCTGGGCAATCCATCCGCCAATCCTGCAAGACTTGCCGTTGACACCTCACAGGAGCTTTCTGAATATGTTTCGTTTGGGTCGCCGCGCGATTCTGTTGCTGAGGGATTTGCCAAATCGGGCAATTCCCAATTAGGCAATACCGGATTGGGCAATTCCCAATTAGGACATTCCCAATCGGGCAATTCCCAATCAGGCAATCAAAACTCCATGGCCACCCCGCGCAAGAATGTCCTGTCTCCGCTATCAAAATACAGTATTCTAAACAGTAGAAACAATAAAGCTAATGCTGCAGAGTCAGATCTTTCGCATACCTCGTTTGGCGACTTCTCCATCAGCCCCAAGAGCGGAAAAACGGGGGCCAAGGGGACTGGGTTTGCAGGAGAGGACAGCCCCTTCTTGGCAAGAATCTCTAACGTGCTGCGCGGTAAGCCTGCGACCAATAATAATACGAGCGGGAATACGAGCGGGATCTCCACTGAGACCGCGCAGTCCGAGAATCACGTGAATGCCCGTGCCGAAGCTGGCACGGCCGCCGCCGTCAATAAGCCCTTTGATGGTGTAGCTGGTAGCGGTGTGGGTAGTGGCACCGCAGGTAACTCTGTGCTGGTGAGCGAGGAGTACAATCCAAACAACTCGTTCAACTACTCGCTCAGCAGCACCATTGAGGAGATTCACAACCAGATCATAGAGAACAACTACGAGCCTGCACTGCCGATCGATGGCACGCCGACGATCCAGGGTCATCACGTGTATAGTAACAACAACAATGGGGTGAGCAGCAATGTGGGCACGCCATTGCGAACCAGTTCAATCAGGAGCGGCCAGGTCGGTGGCCAAGTTAGTGGTGGTGGTGGTGTGGCAGGGTCCCAAATAGGCAATTCCCCCAACATTACCCAATCGGGTAACATTACCCAATGGGGAAACACACCTGTACGGACCCCCCTAAGCCCAGTGCGCAACCAGAGATCTTCACAGCGCCGGTTTTTCAGTGAAAACATCAACAGTTCGCCGCTGACTCCCTCACAGCTAACGATTCGCATCCCGGATGACGTCCCTGGCGAGCATCTGGGCACTGCCAACGGCTCGTTTGATCCATTTGTAGACACATCAGAAAGGAGGCACAGCTTAATTTCAATCCAGAGCAAAGTGCCGCCCAGTCCTTCCGGCTGGCATCGCCGCAACGGGAGACGGGTTCTCTCTTTTGAGCAGAAAGAGCTGCTAAACCAGCTAAGGGGGTGATGGGTATGTTCTGATTGGGTAATATAATAAAGGGTAATACTGAGCAGTCTGTATGAAGTAGTTTAGCGTTATATTTAATTAAGTGGATAGTGATTCGTATGTGGAATAGTGGAGCTTTAAACAGGTAGACTTAGATATTATTAACAATTGACTGAGAAGATCTTTTATAAATAGCACCATCAGGCTGTGGATAAGTGAAAGGCGTGTATAGTGTCCAGAAACTATATTGTAAACTATATTATAATCAGTACGGTGTTGATAGGAGTGGACCAACGGTGAAAACAGAATAGACGGAGAGCAGTGGTGAGCATCAATTACAAGCGATAGTAACAGTATATTAAGTGGTGGTTAAGTATACACCGAGTGAAAACTTCCACCGTCGGTACTTCTCCCTCAAAGGAGCCCACCCCTATTTCTCCTCCGCCTGTTGTCTCTCTGGGCACGGTAAACGACCCAGAGCACATAGCAGATCACCAGAAGCAACAAGATGTACAGAGTCCACTTGAGCATAACGTACACCAAGTGGAAGATGCTGCCAAAGAAGCCTCTACCATCGCTAGAACTGCCCCTTTCATCTCCAGCGTTGACGCTGCCTTGTGGGCCACTCCTCTTGATACGCTCCTCCGACTTCCTGAGCCTGTTCTGGGCCCTCCTGCCCCTTCTTGGCCCCTGGTTTCTGCGACCCTGTTTCCGCATGTTGTCTCTGATGCTCTCCCTATCGCGCATATTACGCTCCCTCTCCTCTTCAGACAGCCTTTTGTTGTTGGGAAGCTTGGGGTGGCCCAGACCAACGGACTCGCCTGCCCCGTTCTCCAAGGAATCCAACTGGTTGCCCAATTTGGCCAGGCTCGTCAGCGGTGACCCCTCCATATCGCTCAGAGAGCTCACCTTGGCACGGTAAACGTCAACATTATGCGAGAGCTCGCCGGTCTCGGCCGAGAAACCCAAGTATGGTGACTCGGGAACTCCCTGTACGCCCTCCAGTGTCATACAGTTCTTCCACCTGCCGGCTCCTCTCACGTCAAAGTCAATAGATAAGTAGCCAATCTCGCGGATGTAGAGCACTCTCATCTTGGAGACGCCCTTGATGGAGGATGAGGAGGAAGAGGAGGACATACCATTGGCTGCTTCTTCATCGACCTGGTGGGACTCCGGCTCTTTGCTATTGTAGAGCCCTCTCAAAGAACACCCGCCTATCTGCGTATCGGCACCATCGGTGTCCTTGTTGTAGAGAGGCATGCCAGGAGCACCGATTTGAACCGAGGCATATGGAAACACCTCATTGCTGCCCTTACGGCTCTTATCGCCGGCATTGTTTTTGTACGTATCTATAAAAATACCCAATCCGGTAAAGTCGCTCTCCATTCCAAACACATCGCCCTGCTCCAGTTGCGAGCTGGTAAGCCAGACGGCCATGCCATCACCATACAGCCCGTTTCTGACTGCCTTGCCGTTCACCGAGAAGTCCACCTCCAGCTCGAAGGACTTTGCCAGGTCACGCGACAAGGGATTGTGCGAGAACACATATCCAACCTGGTGTGCCTCATCCCTTACAAGTCTCACCTTACTGTCCCTCTGGGATATCATCATTGTTCCACCTGCGTCATAGTTGAACAGAGCCAGGTTGGTCGGGTTCACAAAGGGTGTCTGAAGGTTCAAATAGGTGATCTCCGTACGTTTAATGTGCAGCAGGTCAGATGACCCATCGCTGCTCCCCTGGAGAAGATCGTTCAGTTCCTCGTTGGTATACGAGGGCACCGACGAGTCAATGGGGTCGTCAGATTTACTTTTCGAGGGCCATATCCAGAAGATGATGATTATTGTTACAACCGCCGTAATCAGTTTATTACGGGGAGTCATTTTTCTCCACTGTCGCTTGACATTGTCAAGGGGAGACGAGGAAGTGGAGAAGTCCATGGTGGAGTGTGTGGGTGTATGGGTGTGTGGGTCCCTTGGTGTGTGTGGGTGTGTGGGTGTGTGGGTCAGTTGGTGTGTGTGGGTGTGTGGGTGTGTGGGTGTGTGGGTCGCTTGGTGTGTGGGTGTGTGGGTGTGTGGGTCCCTTGGTGTGTGTGGGTGGATATGAGCGTGCGGATTACCAAACCTTATCACTCCAGCAGCCGGATCAGTTGAAATCAAAACAAAGATGTTGCAATGTTGTACGACATCAACAAGATGATCCACAACAAGGGAAAAACGATGAATATTCTCTCAATCTCGTTGAAACTCAACAGGTATATTCACCGACACCCAATTGCTCGTGTAAATACCCGGGGAGGAAATTGCGTCGTTTTTGCAAGAGTTCTTCTTGTTGGAACAGTTGTTGATCCATGGGGCATCAAGATTTTCTCTCTATGCTGTCCATAGTGGGGGACGTGCATGAACGTGGAGAAGCATGACCGGAAGTGACCAGAACCGGGGGCAGGGCCTCGGGAAAGAGTAGAAGAGGAGGATGGACGATGGAGAGAAAGAGGAGACACAAGTTCCTAATGACTCTAGAAATATACAGAGATCCACGATAGCAGCTCTTAAATATAGTGGTGCTCGTGTTGAGATTTTGTCCTCATTTGAAGCCCACCCATACCGATATCACCGGTTACCTCAGCACAGCGAAATTACGGCATCTGTCTAATGGTTAGTAGACGACATTGGTGTCTATGTGTAATCGTTGGTTCAACTCCGGTCCCGCCCAGCGGTGAGGGATGCAGGGTGCCTTGCGTGTGACACCCAATGCACGTTTAGCCTACTAGCGGCCTCAGGTGCTCCATTGGGATGCTTCATGCATGGAAGACAGGCCGAGGAAAAGAAGGATATAAAGAAGCCGTTTCCAATGTGGGGAGTCCATGTATGCTTTCTGGTGCATTGAATTAAAAGGAGACAATTATACACAAGATGACTAAGGCACCTACACCCAGATGCATCTTTGTCCGTCATGGGTAAGTTACCGTTGTCCAAAGTGCCTGCATGGATGCAGTGTGCTAAGCGTTGCTAGGATGTGATGTTTCTACGCACTAGGCAAATTGGGGAAGCACCCATAGACAAGCATGACAAGCATAGACAAGTGGGACTCACAGGACAAACGAGGATATGCAAGGATATGCAAGACAACCGGGACAAACAAGGACACACAGGGCAAACAAGACACGCAACAGATGCAGGACAAGCACCCGCACCCGAACCACTGCATAACTACAGTCTACGCATATTCAAGATTATTACAGTTTACTAGTCCCGTCATGTGCATTATGCAATTATTGATGCACCATCTAATGTTCATGCATCACCTAATCGGGAACACAACCCGCAGGCGGATTGTACTCTAGCCGATTATCCCCCACTAACATACAGCCAAACTGAATGGTCCAAATCGGGACAATACACCTCTGTGACTGACCTGGATCTTACCCCATTCGGCGTCAAGCAGATGGAAGCAACAGGCAAAGCCCTGATTGGGACATCCCCGTTCAACCTGATCCACCCCAAATCGCTCAAAAAGGTGTTTGTATCCCCACGCACAAGAGCCCAGCACACCACGCAGCTGCTCCTGTCACATGCTACTAGCGCAGCAGAGGCTTCTGAAAAGTGCGCAGTGGACATTATCACTACTGAGGATATCAGGGAATGGGAATACGGTGACTACGAGGGACTAACCACCGCGCAGATCATTGCACTGAGGAAACAGCGTGGGCTCGAGGTGACCGACGGCTGGAACATCTGGAACCACGGATGTGAGAATGGAGAAACGCACGCCGAGGTGACCGAGCGTGTCGACCGCCTGATTGGGCAGATCCAGCAGATCCACAGGCAGGCCATCAAGGACAATGTCACGTGCGACGTGATGGTGGTTGCCCATGGTCATATCCTGCGGTGCTTTGCCGCAAGGTGGATCCAGAAGGATATCAATTGCAACCCGCAGTTCATGCTGGATGCCGGTGGAGTTGGTGTGCTGAGTTACCAGCACCACAACTGTGATGAGCCAGCCTTGTTTTTGGCAGGTGCCTTCGTGGTTCCTGTTGAGGAGACCGGTGCCGACTTATAAGGCATCCCAAAGCGAGACGGTTGCATGGACGTGCACCACTCAATCGGGGCGGTATATGCAACTCTACCGAATACGGTTGAAGATTGGGGCGGCCAAGTCTTTTTCCCATGACATTGGATATTAGAGGATAGAGATTACATGTTATGTTTTAAGTTTTAAGTATAACAACAAGTGCGCATGTGCTCATGTCGTAAAATGTGAATTAAATGCAACGTATACTTGGATGTATCTAAAAATGCAATGTGTGCGCCAAACCCTCCTCTATTCCTGTTTTCACTCAGTCGTGTCCCGTAAGCCAATTCTAGTCATTCTGATTATGTCATGCAACTCTTTCATTCCCACAACCCGGTCCTAAGGATATTGCCGATCGGCTGAATGCCAATCGCATTATTGCTGCTGGCAATATAACTCATACACGAGGACCGGATGGAACCTGCAGAGGAAGCAATCGAGAAGGAACGCACGTTGGCAAGTGCGTAGTTGATGCCATAGGTGTTATCGTTGTTCTGGGGCAAGGGCGGAAGGTTACCACGGGGCTCCCCAAGCTTCCCGTTTGGGAAGTTGAGGTTAAGTTTCCCGTTTGGGAACTCCAGACCATTCAAACACGTTAGGTTGGGGGAGTTGTTAGGCGATGTGATCGGCGTCGTGAACGACTCCACAGGCGACCCATAAAGGCTTGTGGTGGTGCTGGCCACCTCTTGCCGCCTCGTAGACTGCTCATACTGGACGGCATTCGGCTGGCCTAAAGGGAGGTTACCGGTACCCAAGTTTGAAGATGGAAGCGAATGGTGTTTGAGATCTGTCTCTTCCTCGCCCAAGTGAATTCCCTCCTCGGCGCTCCTGCGCCTGTCCTCGGCAACGTGATCTACCGGCACAGGACATGTGATGAAAGACACGTTGTCCTGCGAAGCGCGGAATTCAGCGAGAGTGGCATCATCCTGGCCCGTGGTGGTTGTGTATGTGCAATTCTGTGATAATGGTCCGGTCTCGGAGAGCTTGGAACAGAGCACCACGTCCTCGCGGAGCTCAAAGAGCGAATGGCGCTCCCAGGGGTTTAGACGCAGGTACTTACCCAAAACGGCAAACATCTCTGAAGAGATGGGCAATATCTTCGTCAGGACGCGCGAATCCTCAAGGAATGCAGCAAATGTGGGGTCCACCATCGATGCCTTCATCCATGGATTTCTGATGGAGATGAGGTTAATGAGGATGATGCAGAGAGACCAGATATCGCCTGCTGCGGTGGGGAGCAGCGTTCTGGACGAGCCATGAGGATAGCTGGAGATACGGGGGCTACCGGAGTTTAAGCAGTTCTCCCCATGCTGCAGCCCGTAATTGTTAGCAAGGTTCTGCACACGCTCGGGGGCCATGTAGTAGGAAGAGCCACAGCACACGTTGCTCTCGATGTAGGGGTCCTGGATGGCAAGGCCAAAGTCGGCCAGCACTACCTTGGTGCCATTTTCTGCCACCAATATGTTCTCGGGTTTGATGTCGCAGTGGTAGATGTCACGTGAGTGGCAGTATGTGATGGCATCGATAAGCTGGATAAAGACGCTCTTGACCAAAAAGGGGTCCTCGGCGTAGCGCTTCTTCTCGACAATAGTGGTGAACAGATCGCCCTCAGGGTAGTAGTCCATCACGACAAATAGTGCCAGCGGCGAGTCATACACCTTATATATTGAAAGCACATTGGGGTGCTTATGTACACGCAGCTGAAGCGAGATTTCTTTTAGTAGCTTGCACTTGTAGCCGCATTCGGCAATTAATTCCAGGTTCAGCAGGTTGCTCGATATGCAGCCATTGTTTTCTGTAGCATGCTGAAACACCTGTGCCTCAAATAGTGCTATCTTCTGCTTGCTGGAGTGTTTTGCTGTGTTTGTATATCCACCAGTGTTATGTGGTGCGGGGGGTGCGCTCTTCATGATCATCTTGATGGCAAACTCCTTGCCTGTGTAAAGGTGCCTGGCTGCGTACACCACACCATACGAGCCGGAGCCCACCCTTTTGGTGAATTGGTATTTGTTGTTAAGTGTTATGCTAGTCAGGTCAGGCATGGTTGTGATTATACTGTCATGAATGGTTGCGAGGAAGCAGTAGCCTAACTGTTATATGGAGATGTGGAGATGTGGATATCTGGGGTGTAAGGATATCAATATCAATGAAAATTGTAATGGTGCTCTTAATGAATGGTTACTGAGATTCGCAAAATGTCTGTTCATTAGACCGCCTGTTGATTATATACAATAGGCTGCCAGTTTAGATCTCCTGCACGAAGGGTGAACTCACTGTCGCTACGCGTCCAAACACCCGGTCTTTGACGATAAAGTCACCGCCATTGGAACGAGAGCCCAAAAATAATTAAACATTGCTTAGTTATTTGCGGGTCTGGGGCTTATCGTACGGCATAAGCCTCGAAAGGGAGGATGAAAGGGTGGTGAAAAAGCCGCATGCACGGCACTGCAGAGATGCATAATGGTCTGATTCGTAGTAGAGGATGACGGTCGTGTGAGAGTAAGGAGTGACATGCGTTTCCGGTGACCGGAAACGCCTGGTTGGGTGTGGGGTCGGATTGGAACTCATGGATGATATAGTGGGCAATTCAATGGGTTATTTGCTGGGTGGTTATGCTTAGCGGGTGGTTGCATGGACGAAACCGGGTAGATATCTGATGATTTTACCGAATTTTAGGCTGACAATAGGAAATACAGATGTAATGTGCTCGAGGCGTGGGGTGTCATCATGGAAGTGGGGGGTGCTTGAGTTTCTGAATGACGTAGCAATAGGTATGGCTGGTGGAGACAGTTATTATAATCGTTGAGTGTGTATCTATATCGTCATTGAATATTTATTGAATACTGTATCTCATCATAGGTAATATAAGTACTTTCAATAAGGATTCCAATATCGACACGGTCCAACGGGAACGGTCAACGGGACGCGGTGATATCGTCTATTTGTAATGAAACCGGAAATATCTGGAAATGGAAATGGCCGGAAACGGTGCTTCGTGTCGTCCTCTCCTGCTGTCCTCCCTGTCGCCCTCCCTAGTGAATGCCTAGGCACTCCTCACAGGACTTCCCAAAACAAACTGTCCATATCATGTAGTGCCCTCCAGGGCTCTCCGAATATGCTTAATTTGTAACCAATACCAGGGTCTCGGATCATTGTCTAGTAGAGAAAGCCCCTTGGCACCGTTATCCAAAGCCCCAACAGAGACTAACCGGTTACGGCCATCTCCGTGCGTGTCACACCCAGTCATGGCTCGCTAGACCCACACATAGGGGGCGGCACTGCCCACTCTCTACTGTGGGGTGTGGGAACGTATTGCCAGGCAGTGTCTACAGACGACAATTTAATATTTTCAGGTGCAAATCAAACCTAGTAATATGAATCTGGCATTGATATTACTTTCCTACAATATTCTTGTTATTCTTTTTTTCTTCTAGGCATCAAATATTACATATCCTTATCATCCCCGCTTATCCAGCTTATCCGGCTCCCACCTTCCTAATTCTAAATGCATATTGCTCACCTTCCCAATCGGGTTTCCGGTCACTGTGCCTCGTCACAAATCTGCTCACTTCACAGACAGCTCACATGCAGCTCACCTGCAGGAATGGCGCAACTTTTTTTCTCTCTCTGCCAGGCAGTGCTCCTCTGGACCATGACAGTGATTAGTACACTACCATCCAAGGAGACAACCTCCACCCTACCCGGGAATCTACGAAGTTGATTATGTTGACATCACTTGCTTATTCATTCTGACGTTGTTGAGAAGATATGCAATGTTGACAGGTTGGTGAAATGGTCTGTTTAGTCTGTTGGTTTGAGTGGTGTCGTTGGCATTGTCAGTGCGTCTGGTTGACTATGAGGGGTGCATGTGCGTACGCGTCGTCATAGGTGAAGCTAAGTTTTTTGGTCTGTCTCTCTGTGTTGTTTTATAAGAAACTTTTGGCAGCATAGACAATGTTGTATTTCATTTTGAAAATAGATATTCGGTCCTGTAAATGTATGGTATGATTGACATTTAAGGTTCCAATATTACTGTATTTTCTTTATATTTGAGAAAGATGCACAGCATGATATTAACATAATAAGTTCATTGAACTGCATGTTGCAAGTATTTCAAGAAAATGGAAATCAATTATACACGTGCTATAATTTACCAATATGTTAGGTATTATAGTGAGTGTAAAGGATATTGTATATCTAGGCAAGCATCTGCGAATTAAGCTTAATATCTATATAATTCTCTTCGCGGGTGAATATGGATAAATATTCATGACATATTCACACCTGCTGTATAGACAGATATGGTTTGTGAACACTACAATTAAAGATGCTTATAAATATCAATTATTCTTGGTGCTCTCATTAAATAATCAACTCATTCAACTTTGTATCAAAAAGCGCACATCTAATGGGCATCTCCAGGTTATGGAACGGGTTCTTCATCACATAATCGCTATACAGCGTGTATATCTTCCTAAACAACAATTCCACCTCCTCCACGTTCCTATTGATTCCACTCGCGTCAGACATCCCATCATCACCTCCCACACTGTTACCGGGAGCGGCAGAACCACTTAGCACGCGCCGTTCCCTGGCCTGTTCTTTTACATGGCTTGCGATCGGTTTCCGCAATGGGTCACGTGGCGAGGTGATGAGCACCATCTTGAGCCCCGTCGGTGACTGGAACACAAACATCCTGAAGAGATCCGTGTCGATAGACTTTAGACCGCTGGTGTTAGAGGTGTGAGAGCCAACGGGGTTGTGCTTGGCCTGGTGCGGCGTTACACGGCTGGCAATTGCATGCACACTGTGAATGATTCCTGCTAACACGAGGTATTCGTTAGTGGAGAGCTTGGCCAGTCCAGGGTTGAAGTCCCGGAGATACACGAGGCCTCCTGATTTATTAAGTATGTAAAGGGAGTAAACTGTCATGATAGTGAGAATGTGCTGAGAAGTGTGGAAATGTCTCAGTGAGAGAAATATGTTATGATCGGAGCTCCGAGATTGTCGGTGTTGGAGTCCGGGGTGCGAATGTAGGCCTCGGAAATGCCGTTCGTGTTTCGGCAGGCAATGTATTCTATACGAATCTTGACTTATATGCGTACAGATAAGGATGTGTAATATATATACTAGATATAGTATATGTAAAACACTTGATGAAGCAGTGTCACGTGCTGTTTTGATTCTTTTCTATGATGATGTCTGTGTAGACGCGTAAGGACACGTGAGTGTGTGTTCCAGAAGTTTTTGCTTGAACGCACAGAGTTGCTTCTTTGGGGCTTCAGGAACACCGAGGGCACAGACTGAGAGGAGCCCAGGCGATAAGGGGGGAGATCCGGGCAAGCACAACTGAATGAGCGGGGTAGATCTCGTAGTGCTGTCTGCTGCGGTGTGGTTTCACCGAGAATTGGGTTCGTGAATGGAGCTAGTGGAACCACGGGGCTTGGCTCAATTGACTAGCGCATGCAGTGTGTGGTTGAAATGTACCGTGTGGTCAAAGTGTACTGTGTGGTGAAGGTGTACTATGAAGTAGAGAGCACTGTGGTACAGGGTTGAGTGGTAGAGAAAGCTGTGCGGTAGAGAAACAAAATATGTCCAATAAACACTAAACAACCAAAGTGCCAATGAAAGATCAAAAGGGAACCAATTGATGATCTCCTATTTGCACTCTCACACGTTATGTCTTGTGAGATTGATCGTGTCTGTAGTCAATGCTGGTGATGCTTCCCCATGCTATGTGTCCCAATTGGGTCTGCCACGCCTGACGCGCCTTCCCTGCAGGTGCATGCGAATAGATCAATTTAAACTACTAGCTGATTAGAGTGTTTAATTAGGTTAGATGGATAAGAAAAAGAAAAAGAGATATAGACAAAGAAGCAGAGACATACAGAAATCCAGAAATAGAGATCTTCAACAGGCAACTGCATATACATAACGCCCACAGATCGTCTGAACCGATAGTCTGCATTACTCGAACTCTACATCATACATCTCGCAATTGCATCCCATGACCAATCTCACCGATTTCAGATTGGTGAACTTGGCCCTCCACTTCAATAGGGCACGGTTTGGGAGCGACTCTGCTTCCCAGCGCGCGCTAAGAGCTGCGTCGAACTCATTTGATCCCGAGCGTGTGCCTCCGTACTCCTCTGCACAACAAGCGCCTTATGCACTCCCACATGATGTGCTCTTTCAGATTGTGGAGATTAAAGATATAACCATGTCCAACGTGGCCAAGCTAGAGACCCTGCGTGGGCTGCAGGACGAGAACAAGGCATACGCAGACTACAGGGGCCCCAGGAGGCCTGTGCGGCAGCATGTTATAACAAACGTGGATATAGATGGGCAAAATGCACAGACAGGTGGAGTGGGAGAGACAGGCGGCACAACAAACACACGCTCATCTACCTATAAACTGACCCTCCAGGATTGTAAAGGCCACCTCTGTTATGCAGTAGAGATGGACAGGTGCTCGTTTCTACGACAAGACCACCAGTCGCTGTACCCGGTGGCCTTGGGATCAAAGATCATTGTGCGGCAGCATTGCAGTGCATTGCATGGAGTGTTGATGCTGAGGAATGACTACGTGGAGTATCTTGGTGGGAGAGTTGAGGAGATGAATGATATGCAGTACCTCATTGAAACGGGAATCCGGGAGTTGGAGGAGGAATTAAAGAGTGGCGGCAGTTAATAGATGTGAATACATGATTAATGATAGATTTGCAGACAAGATAAGACAAGATAACACAAGACAAGGCAAGACAAGGCAAGTCGTTATGAATGATAGTACATGTGGGTGGGTTATTAAGCACTTCTAGCATGAGTAATTCACACTAGAGTTGCGAACAGGACATGATGTATGGTTATGCATATGCAGGATAAACTCACGATATGGTACATGAGACCACAGGCAGTATAAGGTGCATGATGCGCCGACAAGACAAGACAAGACAAGACAAGACACCAACAGAATACTGCATGAAATATTGCGATTATGCACGACAAAGCCGGATAAGACAAGAAAATATTCATTTCTTACACTAGTCTAATAGCAACTCCCACAGCGCATTCTCGTTCTGGAAGTCATGATGCACAAGTGTCACCAAATAATACTCCTCCATCACCTTCTCTATCAACTTGGAGCTTGCAGAGCTCTTGGCATACAAACGCTGCCACTCACCCCAGATCTTGAATGCTTCATCACTCCAGGCCTTGAATGACTCCTCCTCAATGATAGTCGTCTGGATGATCTCCCGATCGGGGAACACACCCCATGTGACCGCGTTGGAGCTGCCGGCCTGTAAGTTGGTGCTAAACTTGCCGTGACGGTCCCCCACGTAGTAGCTCACATATGCATCTGCATTAACCTTGGCCTGCAGCTGCGTGTCCCACTCCTGCTTGCTCACGAAGAACTCCACAAACGCCTTCTGGTACACGTAACCCTTGCTTGGGCCCCACCCAAAGATCCGGTCCTCTGACTTGCATCCGTTGGTGGCAGGTTGCGAGGAGATCGTGAACAAGCCCCGCTCGTTCAGCTGGATCAGCTCCTCCTGGATCAGTGCCGTTTCCGGATTGAGCCCCAGCTCAGACCATGGTAACGAGCCGATCCGCTTGCTCAGGTACTTGATGAACACCTGCGCGATGTCACTCGTGTCCACCGGGTACCCCCATAGCTCGTACGCCTTGGCCGACGTCACCTTGAGCGAGGGTCCATATCCATCGATCTCTCCGTATGCAGGCGACCGCGAGTCACCGAAACGCCCGTTTGGGAAGTCATCCCAAGTTGCGTCACGCCCGAGAGTACCTTCACCAGACGAGATTGACACAATTGTCTTCTTGGCAGCAGTCGCAGGTGCGGCCGCAACTGCAGGCGTCCCTGCACCAATGGGAGACGCAGTGCCTGCAGCACCCACACCCCCACCTCCACCAACCCCATCAACGATCACCTTGTTCTCGTGAAACCGCTCAGAGTGGCTCCGACGGTGCTCGGCTACCGATGACCCGGGGCCCGCTTCGCCATCGTCCTCCTCACCAGACGAGATGGCATTCTCCAAGTCGTCGTTTTCCAAGATCTTGGAAAGCAGAGATGACTTGTCGATGATCTGCGCGATCGATTTCTCCAAATTGAGGGTGTAGAAGTGGAACCCGCGGATGCGACCGTGGGTTTCCGTGTATATGCGATCCACCATCTCCACCAGAACCTCCACTCCCACCTCCTTGACGAGATTGTCGTCGTTCTGTATAGTTGTAGGGAACTTGTCCAGCACCGACTGGGGAATGGATGCATGCGACAACTTGGATGCACGGTTAAATGACTGGTATGCATTGATGGGCATGAGACCGGGTACAACCAAAAAGTCCTGGGGTGCACCGGTCTCACCTGCACCTGCATGCGTCTGCAATGCACGCTGCAATGCAGACTCAAACTGTAAAAACTTATCCACGTCGTAAAACAGCTGTGTGATCAAGAAGTCTGCACCAGCTTCAATCTTCTCCACCAAGTATGGAATGTCCTTGTTCACATCCTGCATGGAGTCGTCCGCACCTTCCACGTGACCCTCAGGGTACCCAGCAACACCCACGCAGAAATAGTCCCCATACTGTGCTTTGATGTACCTCAGCAGGTCCACCGCATAGTTGAACTGCGAGCTCCTGCCTGCCAAGGTGCCTTCGTCTGCATCCCGTGGGGGATCGCCTCTTAGCGCCAAGATGTTGCGTATCCCGTTCTTCTTGGCACACGCTAATGCATTGTCAATCACCGCCTTTCCGGTGTTGGTGCATGTGAGGTGCAGACAGGTGGTCAAACCCAGCTCCTTTTGGCATGTCGCTGCCAGTTCCAACGTCTTCTCTGCAGTGGACCCTCCTGCACCCCATGTTACGGTGACAAAGAGCGGGTTCAACACCGACATACGTCCGAGACGTGCCAACAAATTACGCAGTCCCTAACAAGTTAGTATGCAATTGAATGGAGTCAAGACGAAAACTCAAACCCATCTTCTATACTCACTGACTCCGTCTTGGGCGGGAAGAACTCTAACGAGAAGAACGCCTCGTCCTTCTTGAGGGCTTGCACCTTCTCCTTGATGGTCGCCATGGTAACCGTGTGTTTGTAGAAAGTGTGTTAAGATACGATACTAATGGGGACTTCTTCTTCAATTGACTTGTGAACACTGATTAGCCTGACACTTTCAACCGTTATCTATCCCCGGTTTGAGGTCTCGGAGTCAAGCTGATGACTCCTCCCAAGTGGTTGGTACACGACATCGTAGATATGCCATCCGGGGTAGTGGGCCAGGACAGATTCTCTGCAAAGGGATGACTTTTTGGTACAATTCGCTTATTTAGCCGAGGTGGCAATCGTAGTCAGTCTAAACATAGTTTTCAGGGTATTAAGCCGTTACTTCAGCTTCAAGGACCACTCATTGCATCACTCATTTTGGCAGCGTTGCTCCACATCACCGTTGCCATCACCAATCTCCCCACCAATAACGAAGAGACGACGCTTAGATGAGCTCTGCAGCGGAGGTGTATCTTACTCGTCTTGCCAATTCAGTCAACAATTGATGCTCTATTGGGTAGATGTACATTTATTCCTGATCAGAACATCCCCACCACACACATCTTCACCAATAAGACCAGACAATGTCCCTATTTGTGCCCGAGGAAGATGACCCGGTAGTAACCCGGAAAGCCACGAATACACAAGAAGGCACATACAATGACTCGGAGCTACAAATTCCGCTCATTTCTAAAGATGACGAGGAGGAATTAAGGCAGAAATTGGACGAATTGGACAACTATAGTGGCGGCGAGGAGCAAGAGCAAGGTAGTGCTTCAACCGATAATATTGCCGCTGCCAGATCGGGAAATTCGGTTGACACACGACATATACCAATTGACGTTCCCCTCAGTCTGCCCCTCCATTTCCAGCAATTGGTCTTAGAGGACCTAATTGCCGAAGACGGTCTGCTGATCCTCGGAAAGGGGCTTGGATTGGAGCCGATAGCAGCAAATCTGTTGCATGCGCTAAGCGCCCCATCAAAGCTGGAAGGATCTGCCAACAAGCGTAGTCTGGTGATTCTGCTGAACGCATCGGATGAGGAGAACGCCAAGATTTCCGAGGAGCTCCTGGAGCTGTCATGGCTAGACACGGAGTTTCTGGTGCCGCAGGACGGATCCGAGCCAGTTGGGGGTGTTGCTGGCGGCGGCGAGTCGGCGAATTCCGGTTCTAATCTCGGAGTACCGACGTCAAGTGATTCCCGCCGGTTCGTCTCCCTCAGCAGCGAGACTCTAACGGTGGAGAGAAGACGCA
The DNA here is from genome assembly GCA_030567595.1 of Kuraishia piskuri. Lineage (NCBI taxonomy): Eukaryota > Fungi > Ascomycota > Pichiomycetes > Pichiales > Pichiaceae > Kuraishia > Kuraishia piskuri. Next base: position 187,726 of record JAJLSM010000023.1, read on the forward strand.
AGCTATACGAGAAGGGTGGTATTGTCTCAGTCACAGGTAGGGTATTTGTAGTTGACCTGCTCTCTGAAATCCTGGATCCCAATGTGGTTACTGGTCTTGTCATCCTGCATGCAGAAAGGGTAACGGAGACCTCGAACGAGTCATTCATAGCGAATCTATACCGTAGCAAGAATAGGTGGGGTTTTATTAAAGCGCTGAGCGATGACCCAGAAGCGTTCACCATTGGATTTCAGCCCCTATACAACAAGCTAAAGGACCTCAGGCTCACCAAATCCTTTCTGTGGCCGAGGTTCCATGTAGAGGTGACGTCCTCGCTAAAGCGCGGGCGGGCCACATCCAAGAAGTTGTCAGACTCTGCCATCAATACTGTGACGGAGATCAATGTCAACATGACCAAGGCCATGAAGCAGATCCAAATTGCCATTTTGAGCTGCATAGACGCATGTGTATCGGAGCTAAGGCGGCATAACCCCGAGCTCCTCACAGAGTACTGGAGCGCAGATAACGCGCTCGATGCCAACTTTGTGCGCTCTATCAGGTCCACTTTGGACCCTGTTTGGCACAGGGTGTCTGCCACTACCAAGCAGGTTGTGCACGATATTTCAACGCTGAAGGAGCTGCTCATCTATCTGCTGTCATACGACAGTGTGCGGTTCTACGAGGTGATTGAGAACATCCTGGAGGCAAACAGGCCCTCTGCCCGCACTCCGCGTGTCAATTCGTCCCCCTGGTTGATGTTGGACGAGGCAACGACTATAGTGAGTTATGCAAAGAGCCGGCTGGCCATACCGAGTGCTACTGCTGAGCGGAATGTAGACACCGACTCACATTCAGAGCCATCCTCCGGCTCTACGGCACGTGCACAGACATCTGCTGCTGGTACCCCCGAGGAACTACCAAAATGGGAGCAATTGCTCCTTCTTCTTAGCGACATTGCAGAAGAAACGCGGTTCCAGTCACCAGAAGCGGTGCTCCGCAAAGGCCCTGTTCTGATTATGTGCTCTGATCATGCAGTGTGCAATCAGCTGACCAGGCTGCTCACCACAGCAACAGAGGTATCAGCTGAGAACTTTAAGCAGTTCTCTGCGCGCAAGATGATGCGTAGCCGGCTTCGGGAGCATTTGCAGTGGAAGAGGCTTGTCTCTACCACAGGCAAACAACTGGATGCAGATATGGCCGAGACCCAGAAGCGTGCGCATAGTGAGCAGGAGCAAAGGGAGAACATCAACATCTCAAAGACCTTCACTAGGGGGCAGGCGCCTCTGGGCAAGCGAAGGCGTGCTAGGGGGGCATCTGCGGTTGCGGCGGTGGGGAGACTGTACTCTGACGCACGGGAAGGATCCGAAATATCGCAGATAGCTGGTGAACCCGATCTAACGGAAGAAAGCTCACATAACTCAGACGACAATCACTTCACTGACGATGATCTGCAGATGTTTGACAGTGCACCAATGTTTGGTCCTCACCACATCCACCGCAACGTGCAGGTGGTGGTGGAGAAGTTCAACTCCAAGTCGACATATGCGCTCCTTCAGGAGCTGATGCCGTCCTACATCATCTTGTATGAACCTGATTTGGCCTTTATTCGCAGGGTGGAGGTGTACCAGGCGATCCACGCAGAGTTCCCGGCAAAGACCTACTTTATGTACTACGGCAACTCCGTGGAGGAGCAGCGATACCTCACCACCATCAAGAAGGAGAAAGAGGCCTTCACCAAGCTCATCCGGGAAAAGGCCTCACTGGCCAGTTTCTTTACTACGGACGAGGACAACAATCGGTTCAACCTCCGCAAGTCAAACGCGGTGAACACGCGTTTCGCGGGAGGTGCAGGCGCCAAGTCCGTGGAGGATCCAAGGGTGATTGTGGATATCCGTGAGTTTAGGTCTTCATTGCCGAACTTGCTGCACCGGATTGGCATCAAGGTGCTTCCCTGCATGATCACCGTTGGCGATTACGTGTTGTCGCCTAGGATCTGCGTGGAGCGTAAGGCCATTCCGGACCTGATATCCTCATTTAAGAGCGGGAGATTGTTCACGCAGTGTGAGATTATGTTCAGACACTATGAGCTCCCCACGCTACTCATCGAGTTTGAAGAGGGCAAGTCATTTTCGTTTGAGCCATTCGCAGAGCTCCGTACTCGTATTCCCGGCAGCGGCGGGGTCAATAACGAAGCCACCAACAGGTTCTTACAGCAGGATATCCGTTCCAAGCTGATGATGCTGCTGATTGCATTTCCGAAGCTGAAGATCATCTGGTCTTCTTCGCCGTACCAGACGGCCCAGATCATGCTCGAACTCAAGATGTCGCAGGAGGAGCCTGATCCCATAGCTGCAGTCAGGGCTGGTCTGGAAATAACGGGAGAAGATCTTGGAGATGACGTTGTACCCCCACAGTATAATGAGAGTGCAATTGATCTGATCCAAAACATCCCTGGGATCAACCCGGTGAACTACCACTTGATCATCAGCAAGGTGAAGAATATCAGGCAGTTGGTCAATATGAAGGAGGAGGAGTTCTCGGAGATCATTGGTAGAGAGGCTGCGAGAAAGGTATACCATTTCATTAATCGCAAGGTGAATGAGTGAGATAGTTCCCGAAGCTGCAAGTTCCTGATAGGGAAATCGCCTAATAGGGTAATTCCCAATGCAGTAATTCCCAATTAGGAAATTGCCTGATATAGTAATTACCTGATATGGTAATTCCCAATGAGGTAATTCCCAATGAGGTAATTTCAAATGAGGTAATTTCAAATGTGGTAGCAGCTTCAAGAATTACACAACATAATAAATGAATGTAGAAAAAATCCGGCTAATAGAAATATACTCAGTCTTTAGAAAACAGTGCAAGCACCGCATTAGACGATTACCCAATCGGGTAACTCCAAATCGGGCAAGAGCAATCAGGGAAACCCATTAAAACAGTATATTTATTACATATAATACAATCACTCCGCTAAACGGTGAAGATTCTGCACGAGTTTCACCACCTCGAAAGAAATCTCAGGGTTCACATCCGGAGTCGCCAAGGTGGCCATAATCGAGGCCGTGGAAGGGAACAAACCGGGTAACCTCAACAGCTTGGCGCTGCCTGAGGCTTTGGGGGCCTCTGCCTGCTCACGTGACAGCTCCTCGCATTCAATCACTGACGCAACAAGAACATTCAATAGCGTTAATGCCTTGGCTGCAGTGAGGGAGAACAGCCTGCTGTGCTCAATGTTGTTGGAATCGCCAGCAATCTGCTTCGCAGAGATTCCGGCGAGCTGAATGCCGAGCTTGAGCAGGTTAGCACCGAGGTTCTCTGCTGAGGTGAGCCACTTGAGCGCGACTCCCCCATCGTCCACACCTGCAGAACTATCGGAGCTGACAGGATTAACGGAGCTGAGAGGCTTAATCATCTCTGCCACGAGTCCTGCCGCCAAGAGCGCCTCGAACGTGATGCCTATGGTGTCTGCCAAGACTGCTGGATTGTTAAGCTCTCCAAAGGGTACGATGGAGAGCAAAAGCCCCAAAACGCGGCTCACCAGGCTTCCTTGGAGAAGCGATCCGGCTGTGCGGGCTTCAGCGTTCAAGCCGTTGATGTAGGAGTCTCTAAGGCGCAAGGTCTCTGTGTCCTCATCACTGAGTGGGATTGAGGCGTCCGACTGCAATTCGCCCACCAGGATACCCTCGATCAGCTGGCGGTTGGCGTGACGCACAACCAGTTTGGAGAAGGCGTCCACGGCAAACGGCTGATACTTGTGGATGGAGGGGGAGTAGTGCGGAATTAATAACGGTGGCACACCAAAGTCTGACGAGTCAGACACGTCGGACATCTCCATCTGCCAGGTCACCTCTGGGCGATTATTAGCCGAGCCCTCCAATGTCCCTCCAAAACTGGTGAGCACCGCAACAACCACCAGCGCGTCTCTGAAGCTACGCAGCTGCAGTAGGTGCGCAGTGTTGGTGAGCATCACTACCGAGTCCTTGGTGATTCCCAGCCGCTTGCGGCTGTAGAGAAAGATCTCTGGTCTAGTGGCAATCGCCTCCAGACACCCAAACAGCAGGCTGGCAAACGGTTCGCTGGCTGCTAGGGCCGTGTTGTTGCCCTCGCCAAACGAGAGATTACGCAAAATCATAAAGATCGTCGACAGCTGCTCTACAAGGTACACCTTGCGGTCCTTGAAGGAGCGGGTGTGGATCGACGAGAAGGCATCTTCGGCCTCCTCTCTGCAACGCACGAGGGTATCCAAGTACGCGGGGATCATGAAGGACACGGCAAGTTTGGACGAAGCGCCACCTTCTGTATTGGAAGAATCAGATACCGCAGTATGCCGTTGCAGCTGCTCTAATCTGTCCAACTTGTCATCGCTCTCTACCCCACTATCTCCCGCACTTCTGAAGTCACCCCTCAAGTCGGCCTCCATGTCTGGCGAACTAGAGTTGGAAAACACACTGCTGTCAGCAGTGGCCACTCCCGAGTCGGAGTCCTCCATGTGCGCGTCACGTGGCAACTCGTTTCCCGTGAAGGAGTCCACGGTGATAAACACCTCTTCTTTGGAGGTTGCAGCAGCGCCTGCAACAACAACATCGACCCCTTCGTTGCCAAGAGTGTCAACGTAGTCGTAGAACACCTGGTCGATGGCATCGTATGCCACAGGTGGGTCGTTGCTCTTCACAGCAGTATCGCCGTTGGCGCGAGCACCGGAAATGTCGGCAGCGGACGTTCTGCTTGATGAAGATGCGGGGTGTTTCACCTCCTGTTCCACCTGAGACAGTATATCACTGCCCAGCCCGCACAGGGCATCCAAAAGGTCAGGCGCCTCGGCCAGAGGGATCGCCAGTGACTCGTCTGCAGAAACAACCAGCAGCGAATTCAACGCTGTGGTGATCTCCCCATCGTTGCAGCTGCTGAGGGCCATCGAGAGCGCATGCACATCCACGGCGCCCATCTCGGGAGCAAACAGAAACACCGGCTTGGACTGGTCGATCTGCTCTCCAATCTGCGCGAGAGTCTTTACATCGTAGCCACCATGGAGCTCAACAAGACGTTGGTGGGGGATATAGTTGCGCAGAATCTGGGGCGCAATTACAGCCGCAACCGCATCTGTGCCCGCAATGGCTGGCTGTGGAGCATTGGATTGAGCGGGTACTACAGGGGATGCACTAGCACCAGCGGCCCCAGCAGCACCAGCAGCACCAGCAGCACCAACTACATCCACTGCGCCAGTAGAACCACCCACACCAGATGCTAGTGCACCAGTTGTCTCCACCTTCACCTCTGACTTGCTGCTCTTACGTGACGAGGGCTTGGCCGCGGATTTCGCCCGTGACTTCTTGGCTACACCATCAGGGGACTCGTTAACCAGAGGCCCATTGGGCCCATTCGGCGACCGCTTCACGCCCTGAGGTGGAGTCTGCTGCTGCTGCTGCTGCTGCGGGGTCGTGGCAACACGTGACTTGGATGGTTTACGTGGCGCCATCATGGGGGTTGCACCCTTTGAACTCTGTGCGCCAGATGCCTGCACGCCAGCACCCTGTGGTCCAGCACTTTGTGGGGCCTGCAGTGCTCCAGGTGGTGCACCAAGCTGCTGTGCGTTTGAGAATGGCTGTTGTTGAGACTGTTGTTGAGACTGCTGTGGTTGTCCCCTCATCATCTGCTGTAATTGGCTCTTTCGATTGTAGAGATCCCGCTGTCCCTCTGGCGTGGCGGCGTACTGCTCAAACGGTAACAGATACGTCATGTACGCCTGTGCGATCTGCTTCACGGCCTCTGGGCCCTCGCCAACGCCAAACTTGGACGCGACAAACCCCCACCGGTTGGGACGTGACACCGCCTGCGACCCACCCATCTTGGAAACAAGCAAGTACAAAAAGAAGAGGTGGATCTTCTTGCCCTCAACAACAGGGTAAGCGGTAAGAGGAGTGCCACGGCGCGCCATAAAGTCCTGCAATGTCTTCATGAACAACTCGATCTGAAGGTTGTTCATGGCACGAGGAGCAGCACCGGCACCGGCACCAGCGCCAGCGCCAGCACCAGCACCAGCACCAGCACCAGCGCCAGCACCAGCACCAGCACCTGCACCGACAGTAGTGGTGGCTCCAGCACCAGATGGAGCGGGCGCGTTGCGTGCGGCACCCTGTGGGGGACGGTTACCCATTGACTGTTGTGCATTGGGCATTGGCTGCTGAATACCAGCCATGGGATGCTGTGGTTGTAGGGGTGAAGCCTGTGGCTGCTGCGACACGTGACGCTGCTGTGCATGCTGTGCATGGGGTGGTTGCGACAACGGTGGTTGTGACATATAAGGTGGTTGTGGCTTCTGGGCTTGGCCATGCAAATTGGCGTTGCTTCCTGAAGGAGTAGTTGAAGGCGGCTTTGCCTGCTTGCCGCGCTGGAGTGGCGACTGGGAAAACTTGCGGCCACCCATTGCAGTGCCAACCCCACCGGCATTGCCTGCAATGGCATTGGTTCCCATGTTGGTGCTGCCTGCCCCACCCATGTTGGCACCTCCTGCGGCATTGTTGAAGCGCATCTGCTGCTGCTGCTGCTGCTGCTGCTGCTGCTGGAGTTGGAACTGGTACAACATCTGGTTGTTTGCAAGGGGATTGGAACCCGATGGGCCCTGCTGGCCCTGCTGCGCCTGTTGTGATTGCGCCTGTTGGCCCTGTGATTGCTGGTTCTTCTGCGCCTGTTGCTGCTGGTGATGCTGCAGCATCTGCTGCCTGAGCATCTGCTGCTGGATCAACTGTGCTTGGTCGGGCTGGCGCATGTTATCCTGGAACTGGCCGTTGAAGGCGCCAGGGGTGTGAGAGGGGGTGGCGTGCGGGTGTGTGGGGGTGGCATGGGGGTGTGTGGGGGTGTTTGAGCTTCCGGTGAGCGGGTTGGATGACGTGCCTGGGTTGCCGGTCATATTGGTTGGGTTTGCTGCGAAATTTCCAGGGTTGCCGCCCATATTGCTCTGGTTATAATCAAAGCTTCCCAACATGCCTCCTCCTGCGCTGTTCATCATCAAGTTGGGGTTGTTGCCATTGTTCATGCTATTCATCTGGTCGATAATCGCCATGGGGGTCATGGCACTGCCCTTCATGTAGTTACCGTTGCCAGCGCCAGCTCCCATGTTGGTGTTCACATTGGTGATGCTGTTGGCGTTGTTGGAGACGCCATCAAATTGGGAAAACCCAAACTCCTCGTTCGCAGTCGCTGTGCTCGGCACACTGGCGGTGTTGTCAAATTGCTGGAACTCCTGGTAACCAGCACCATTGCCAGCATTGTTGTTGTTGTTGTTGTCGGAAAAGGTGAGGAATGACGACATGCCATCGTCATCCCCCAACTGTTCATTGAGCCAGTAATTGTCCGACATTGTATGAGTCTGAAGTAACACTGCACTAGCAATTACAGATCACTAGCACTTACAGAACACCAGCACTTGTATAATCACCCAAGTGATCGACTTCTCCACCAAATATAAATTGTCTTGTGGTAGGAGAAGGGGGGAAAGCTCCTGCTTTAAATATCCCAGCGGCCTGTTGTCTTGAATGTTTGGGTTAGGCTGTTCTGGGATTTACCGCTGGTTTGGTGTTTACAGCTGGCTTGTTTGTGTGTGTGCGCTTGTTTGTGGTAGTGCTTATTATTGCTTGTTCCCCTTGTCTTGTTCGGCGAAATAGCAACGAGCTAGTGGAATTGGCTTGCAGTGCGCTAGTTGAATTGGATGCAGTGCGCTAGTTGAATTGGCTGCAGCGTGTTAGCGGCACACTTGCACTAGTGGGACTGACAAGTACAGTAGAATGCACCAGTTTCCGGTATTCCCAAACTAGACTGGCCGGTTTGGTCGTTGTTGCCTGACTGTGTGGGCTCGCTAAAGGACCCGTCGTGTTTAGACACAGAGCCAATGGAGTGTAGCCAGTGGTATAACAGTGGTATAACAATGGAGCGTAAAGTCCAAAGGTGATAGTAACAATACAGCCAATAAAAACCAACTGCTCGGTGGAACCAACTTTTTGGTGGAACCAACTTTTGATGGATTTGGTTAATTGGATCGTTTGTATATATCATAGCAGTAGTGCAATGCCCGTTGTGGTGAGCTCGGGGAGACCTTGTAGGCGTGCAGGGCACACTTTATTGGGTAGTGCACGGCTAGGCTCCAGCCCAGTACATACAGCCCAGCACATATAGTTACATGGCTGACTCTTACAACCTTATCATGTCGAGATACATGAACTTTGAAATCCTATAATTGCTCTGATATGAATCTACCTCTGGGAATACTCTCCATGAATACTATATCTGTGAATTGACTGCCTACCTGGTACCTCTCTGACCCACATTCAACAGCTGTGTGTGAACACTGGGCGATACATAGTGGGTACACTACCATAAACATTTCACTACTATCGAACTATAAACCAGATGCACACTACCATCTGCGACAATACCATAATCATCTAGGCTAATTAGAACAACTCAGCACTATAACAGACTGTGCACTATAACAGACTGTGCACTATAACAGACTGTGTATCTGACTTGTGCATCCACAGTACTGCGTGAAGCTGCAGTGCTTGCATTACGTGCATCTGCATGCATCTGCATGCATCTGGATGGCGCCTGTGCATTAACAACTACACACTAAACCGAACAACATTTCCTGGGCTTGTTCTCAGGAAAAGCCCAGGAAGCCTTGTTCACAAATCAACCCTGTTTCACTCTTCTCCACGTGTCATCTTATTCAAAATTATTCATCTTAGTAGTCTCACTCTATACCCATCTTGTCGCCTAACCCCACCAACGATCCTGTAGACGATTGCTCAACGCCTTGTAATGCTCCATCTCCCCCCAACAGTCTCGCCCCCACTCGCACCCCGCCATGTTGATGAGAAAATCCCGTTCCCGCTCGCTGTAGAAATACTGTGGGTCGTCCGCCTTATCAGAACACGCACCTGGCGGAAACGCATTGATCGCACGCAGCGGAACAAACGCTACCCGTTCCCGGATCCACGGCTGCGTCTCATACAACGTCTCTAGCGCGTCCTGCTCCTTGTGCTCCCACGTCATGTGCATCTGCTCGTACAGCGCAGGGTCCCACCATAGGTCCAGCAGCAGCTGTGACCATGGCGACCGCCTTATCAAGAATGAGCCGAGGTTGAACCCGCCGCAGTCCTGCGAGATGATCATGTCCACCGGGGAATTCTGCACGTCCACGTAGGGGCTATCGGTGCTAAGCCCCAACGGGTTCAGATAGTGCAGGTCTCGGTATGCACTCTTGCCGATGTTCGCCAGCAGGTACTCCTCTATCGGGATCTGCGGCTCCATGATGAACGTGTGCAAGTCCAACCACCAGAACCATTCGGCATTGGGATACTGCCGCATCGTCTGCTTGAGGATGTCGGCCTTTTCCCAACCTTCTCGCCATTCGTGCGAGTACCGCCGCTTGATCGTCATGTCCTTGATCGCCAGCCCATACCCGTGCCTTTCTGCGTATTGCCGCTTATTCTTGATCGACGACCGCTCCACACTCCACTCCTGTGCTCCTTTCCACTCTCTCACACCGCCGCCTTCGTTGGCTGCCAAGATGATCACAATCTTGGGGTCGTGGAGATGGAGATGTGGGATGAACGGCGCCGACGAGAAGAACGACAGCACCACCAGCGTCGCCAACGCGATCACTGCTTTTTTGTGCTTCGAGATAAACGTCGACACTGATGTCTGTGGTTTGTCCTTGAACAGTGGTAGCATCTTGCACTGTTGGTGGTTTAGTGGTTTAGTGGTTTAGTGGGCCAAGTGTTAGTGGATGAAGTGGATCCACCTTCTGGGTAGAAATTGGAGATACCAAATACCAAATCCAACTGTCAAACTGCAATCGATAAATATATCTGGAGGATATCAAATCTTTTCCTCAATGTCTTCCTCAAATAGATCACCTTAAATGCTTGCCTCGACCGTTTAGTGGCTGGTATTCCGCTATGCTGGTATGCTGATATGTTGGTTCCAACACCACCTTTGAAAAACCAATGTGCAAACCTTCTATAAAGGAGCAAAACCAATTGGGCCTGTTCTTTTATCGCCTTTTCACTCTCAATCTGCCAGCGTTTTGATCTTTTATTATCGTTCGCTAATAATAGACGTGCCTTCATCGGGCGCCTGAGACATGTGGCTGTGCATGTGGCTGTGCATGCGGCTATGCACACCCAACCATGGTCACCAGATTGGAATGGCAAATGCAAATACAGGACATTTGTATACATTTACAGATATACACTCCATAGAAATAGATCTGGAAGCACTTTACCTCTGATTGAATTATAAACACTTGAGATAACACATTCTCTATTTATCCTGAGCACCGCCACAAACATCAGCAAGGCACAAAATGTGATTTCCACACGACCGGTGGTTGCACTACTGGTTGAAGCACTACAGTACGGCAGATTACGTCATCCTGTCACGTGACTGCTCTGGTTGACTCCTCTGATTAACTCTTTTGATTAACTGTTTTGGTTGAGTCCTCTGGTTAACTATCGTCTGGAGAACTACCCCTGGTTAAGTACCCTGTTCTCGTTAATGACTTCCATCTCGTTAACTACCCTCTCGTTAACTACCCCTTATTACTGAACACCCTCTCGTTAACTCTCCATAATCATTAATACTCTACTCAAAAATCAAAGAACCGTCTAAACTGCTCCAGATCCATGCCGGGCTTCACCTTATCAATGAGATCTCTCCTGTCCATTGCCAAGAAGGCGCGTTTCAGCGTCTCCAGCAGCGACGTGGAGTGGTTAGCATCGTTTCCCTCTCCGAAGATTCCCTCAACCTCCTCGAGCCCTTCCACCTTGTGCATGCTGAGCCCGGCAAGCAGATGCTCCACGGCCTCCTTGTACATACCCATGTTGATGAACGACACCCCCAGGTTGTAACGAGCGCGCACAAAGTTGGGGTTGAGCTGCAGAGCACGTGAATAGGCATCTACAGCCTCCTTGGGCCTGTTTGAGTTGGCAAGCGAGGCACCCAACCTGTTCCAAGCGAGCGGGTCCTCCGGGTTGACGGAGATCGCCGCGTTGAAGCAGTCCATCGTCTTGTCGTACTCCTCCATCGAGTAGAACAATACCCCCAGCCCGGTCTGCACATCAGCATCCATGCTGGCCACGTCTGGCGAGAGCTGTGCCGCCTTGATGAACAGCTCGGTGATGCGCTTGTTGAGCGCAATACGGTCGTCGGAGATGAGCTCTTTGTTCTGATCACGTGCACGGTCCGCAATGTCCGGGTACTTTGTCTCGATCCACCGCTCGAGCGTGGCATACGCGGCGTTGTCGTAGCCGTCGTTGACGTAGGAGATCGCCAGCGACATCAGCGCCTTGAGGTTCGCAGGTGACAGCTCCAGGCACTTCTCGAGCGCGGCGATTCCGGGCGCCTCCTTCTCGTTCTGCGTCTGCACCTCACCGAGCCTGAGCCAGGCGTCCGTATGGGCCGGGTCCTGCTGAACGGCGGCCTCGAACGCCAGAGCGGCCTCGCTGAGCTTAGCGCCGCTCTCCATGAGCTTGACGCCAATCTCGTACGCGTCCGGGTTGTTGAGCAGCACGTTGTTCTCCTCAAACTTGTACTCGCCGTAGTTGGCCCTGTTGGCGGCATACGTTTCGAAATCGCGCTCCCATGCCTTCTGGAACTCCTCGTTCGACAGCTGGTGGTCCGCATACGAGTCCTGGATCGAATCCCACACCTCGTCAAACGTCTTGCCCATTCCGGCGTCAACCTCTGTCTCGGACTTTCCTGTTTGGGAAGCCTCCTGCACCTCCTGGGTCCCCTGCATGCTCTCAATCTCCTTGAACGAGTCCTCCCACTGCGACGATGTCATGGCAACGGCGCCCGTCTCCTGCGAACCTGCAGCAGCCGCAGAGAAGTCCGCTCTCATCTGCGCAGGCATGTTGGCCATGCTCATGCCGCCAAACGTCTGTGGAGTGGAGTACATGCCGGCTCCCCCGTATATTCCTGCACGAACACCTGGCTGCTGCAGGATCGGATGCAAGGTGCGCTGAGATGCATGAGCAGGTGCTGCAGCAGATGCGCCAAACTCGCCTGCCCAGTCCGACTTGGCATGCGCTACCGACTGCTCGAAGGGAGCGGAAACGGAAACAGGGACATGTGCTTGTTGTTGTTGTTGTTGATGGAACTGGGCCTGGTTCTGGATATGGCTCAGCTCTCCTACCATTGGCTCAAAGTTGAAGCTGCCCGCCATATCGTTCTGGTTGACAAACGACTCCATGGCCTGTCTGTCGGCAACGTTCATCTGCCTCTGGGCACGTAGTTGCTGTGGCCCGTTAAGAGGGGCCTGGCTACGCAGCGACTGCTGTAGGGAGGTGTCATTTTGTGTGTGTTTGGAGAACTGGGCGAGCGGGTTGGCGTTTGCCGCGCATTCCGATCCAGACATGAAGGACATGGTGAGGATGATTGAGATATTCTATCTATGACGTACTAATCTATTTTGATCTATGGGCTGATAGGGACACCAGTATTGGTCAAGGGTGGTCAATGGTGGGTGCTGTAGAGTATTCTAATCGATGTAATATCAACACCTGATCGCGATAGGATACTATGAATTGTCAGGTGTATGGAATTTTGGGGGTGTATGGAACGACGAAATGCGTGTACGGGCTTTGTAAATGAAAACCTCTCTTGTCCGGTTTGTCTTGTCGGTTTGTCTTGTCTGGTGGTGCTTCCGGTTTGTCTTGTCTGGTGGTGCTTCCGGTTTGTCTTGTCTGGTGGTGTTTCCGGTTTGTCTGCCAACACTCTGCTTGCCACTATGAGTAATCTCCTCACACTATCTCTCTGAGTAGTACAAGAAAAAGTCTTTGGATTATGGTGAAAACAGTTCACAAACTAACCAATATATAAACACAAACCTTATAAACAGATTGATCCAACCTATATTGAAAAACAACCATTTATCCCTTGTTCGCCCATCAATCTTTGATCCTCGTTAGCCGATGGCGGGGTCAAATAGCCGGATCGTGTGCGGCACAAACGTGGAGTTAGCCTATTATGAGGGGAACCCGCAATCACACAGTGGAGGGCAGGTGCAGTAGTGGTTGGTGCACTGTAATGGGTGCACTGTAATGGGTGCACCATAGTGGACGCTGCGCTGCACTGTGAGAGCGAGTTGGGCATGTGAGCACTGTCATTGTGGGTAAGTCCACTGACTAGGCAGAGGAGTACACCATCTGGGATAATCCAAACACTGCTATGGCAAGCACCATGGTGAATAACACACTAACTACCATAGTGTGTACCACACTAAAACGCCATCGATAGTTTTACTAAGCAGTAGCTCCCATAGTTTTTCTAAGCTACTGCATGCACCCCACATAACTGACCGTTCCCAGGCAGCACCGCATAGAAGCGTAGCCAGTGCCGTGGGGTGTCTCTCTGGACATGGCAGATGGGCATTGATAACATTGGGTTTAATGTAGACACCAGAGATGCTGGACATACTAGACATCCTCGATATACTAGACATACTAGACATACTAGACATACTAGACATACTAGACATACTGGACATACTAGACATACTAGACAGACTAGACATACTAGACATACTAGACATATTAGACATACTAGATAGACTAGACATATTAGATAGACTAGATAGACTAGACATACTAGACATAGTAGATAGACTAGACATCCTAGACATACAGACATACTAGACATACTCGACCTAACAGATACAAGACTTAAAATTGTCCCCACACGAGAATACGCTATATGTCTCAGGTATCATTGTATGGATCAGCTCTATAGAGCAAATCCAGAGTATATAATATATAATTAACGGCACCATGACCTACCAACTAGTCAACCTCTTGAGCCTCCTTTACAAATAAACCGCTTCCAGTGCCAGTACACCAGTACACCAGTATATACCTGACGATCAGTGTAACTTTCACCAAATCATCCACATCTGCCTCTTCCTATGGTCCTCTTTTCTGTCACCCTCCTAGGTCATCTGCTGTGCACACCCGCACACTCACAGAAATACCCCACTCACAGAGTACGCACCCACACCCACACACACACACACAAACACACACACACACATATATCCCACTTACACAGGGTGTCCGCGTCACCCATTGCGTGCGATGAGATGAGGTGAAATATTTCAGAAACGGCACATCAGAAACACCAGAGACTGACCGATCGCGGTTTGTTTATTGATATAATACATAGATCTTTGATATCATAGGTCGTTGTTTTTATATGTCATTGTATTGGTGTATTGGAAATAAGCGCTAACACCATACACCCATCTCACCACACACCCATCTCACCATACACCCGTCTCTCCTATACTCCTTTCACACCAAGTGACACTCCCCTCAACAATGACCCCACTATCACTGGACGAACTGGTCACAACACCCTCGGCCGCCAAACCAAAATTCCTCTCAAAAGCAGAACGCCAGAAACTCGCCCTCAAAAGGAGAGAGCAAGAGGTCAGCAGGCTGAAAGGTGTCTCCTCTCCCTCTGCCGTAACAAGATCTCCGCATACAACCAACACCAGCCAACACAATACCCCATCCCCTCCCAATAGAGTGGAAAAACCAGCACCACAGAGAAACCAGCGATCTGCTGCCCAAAGAGCCAAAGGAGCATCCAATAAATTCAACTTTGGCTGGGATGACAGCGACGACACCACTGGAGATTACCGCACGCTGGTAGAGGGCCCCAACAACACCAATAGACGTGACGCCTACTCTTCTCATCTCCCTGCTGCAAGCCATCCCGATTCCTCTCTTCTGCCCGTCCATTGGTCAGAGAAGCCCTTAGCAGAGATGAAGGAACGCGACTGGAGAATCCTGCGTGAGGATTTCAACATCTCCAGCAAAGGCACCAAGGTGGCCAACCCATTGCGGTCGTTCCAGGAGTCGTCGATTGACCCTGGAGTATTACACAGCCTAGCCACCCTGGGCTATGAGGAGCCAACACCCATCCAGAGAGCCGCCATTCCGGTCGCCCTTTCTGGAAGAGACGTGATTGGAATAGCAGAAACTGGCTCTGGAAAGACGCTTGCGTTTATAGTCCCGATCCTCAACTACATCTTACACCAGCCTCTGGTGGAGGACAACGACGGACCATATGTGCTGGTGTTAGTGCCCACGAGAGAACTGGCGTTGCAAATAGAAAAAGAGTTCACAAAGTTCCAGGGCCGCGGCCATGGCAGCCAAGACGACAGTTACTGGTATTCTCAAGCAGGAGGTGCCAAAAGGAGAAATGCCCAATTGGGAAGTCATCCCTTCAGAGTGACGTCTCTGATTGGAGGGCACTCGTTCGAGGAAAACGTACACAGGCTTTCTGAGGGCGTGGAGGTGGTGATTGCCACACCGGGAAGACTCGTGGACTGTATAGAGCGCAAGATCATGGTCCTCAATAGATGTCGGTATCTGGTGATGGATGAGGCCGACCGAATGGTGGATTTGGGATTTGAGAGCCAGGTCAATAGGGTGCTGGATGAGTTGCCCGGAGGTTCCCAATCGGGTAATTCCCATCAAGCCAGCCGCCTCACGATGATGTTTACCGCCACGATGCCGCCTTCGATCGAGAAAATGGCCAAGACGTATCTCAACAACCCGGCCATCGTGATGATCGGCGAGGTGGGCACTGCAGTGGACACCGTCGTACAGGAGGTGGAGTTCATCAACAGTGAGGAAAAACGCCTGGAACGGCTCAGGGCCCTGCTGGGGAGGAAGCAGGCTAATGGTTACCGTAGCTCGTCGTCTGCCGCCTCCAAATTCCATGCCCCTATCATTATATTTGTAAATTATAAGAAATCGTGTGACCTCGTTGCCAATGCCCTAGCGCCGCTCAGCTGGAACCCCATTGTCATGCACGGCTCCAAGTCCCAACAGCAGCGTGAGGATGCCATCAGCCAGATGAAGTCGGGCGCCGCTGATATCCTGATTGCCACGGATCTCGCGGGCAGAGGTATCGACATCCCTGATGTTTCCCTCGTGGTGAACTTCCAAATGAGCAAAACCATCGAGGATTACACGCACCGGATCGGTAGGACCGGTAGAGCAGGAAAAAGCGGCATGGCCATCACTTTCCTCGGGCCAGAGGATAACGACGTTTTGCCTGGGCTCAAGAAGATGATCATAGACAGCCCTGTGAGCAAGTGTCCTGAATCGTTGAGACGACACGAGTTTGCTAATGTGAGGGTGAGGAATATCCAGAATTAGGATTTAGAATAGATTGTGGAATAAATAACACTTTCATTACTATCGCAACTAATCATACCATGTTAATATACACCCCTAATCACTCTCATCATCCGACCCATAGCCCGTTACAATTGCAGCTGTCTCCTTCTTCTTATCCATTAACTGCTTCAAAACACCAAGTGACGTATTGCCAATCAAGGACTGTTTGGGCGGCGGCACCGGCTCGACAGGCTCTTCTGGCTCCTCGACGGAATAGGCCTCCTCGTTTTGTCCCTCCCCGATTTGTTGTTCATCCCTATCCTCCAGCTGCGATAGCAGTTGCTTCACCGTTGCCATGGCCACCTGCTCCACACGCTGTTTCTCCCGCCTGATGGCCCTGGGATCAGGATCCTCGCTGGCCCACCTCACGTTCAGCACCTCTTTGTCATTGAAAGTGCCATCCCTTAGCACCAACGACTGGTGTGCCATTGCCTCCCTTGCAAACTGTGCGTTGGCCTCATACCGATACGTCACAAACGCAATGCTCTTATCCTTAATTACCCGTATACGCTCGATATCGCCCCACTCGGCGAAATTGGTTGAAATCACCTGCTCTATCCCGCCTTCCGCACCATCCCCAGGCTCCATCGACGCTATGCGGCCCACGTACAACGTCCTGTTGATGGTGTTGAAGTTTCCCACGCCTCCCATGTCATCACGGTAGTCAGAGAACTTGTCCCTACCAAAGCAGTCCATACTCGACGGGAAACTATCAAACTGATTCGGTAGACGGTGAAGGTACTCACATGATTTGCCCATGCAGCAGGATCCTCTCGCGAAATAGAGGCAGAAATACCGCGTGCTGTTCGTTCCGCTCGGCACTACTGCCGGATCAATACCCCTCAGATGCCTGTCTGCCCTTGTATATCCAGAATCCCTCTTGATATGGCACCTGGTCTTAGAATGCGTCTGCACGTGCCTGTCGCCGCTATCTCCACCCGACCACTTTAAGTACCATATGTTGAACACAGTTCCTGTCTGAGCCGGTTTTCCGTCTGCTTCAACAGAGTCTGGATCTACCTGCAAACGAGCAGGTCTCACTTTCAGTTCGGATTTGGCTTTTTTAGCCACCGCTTGGCCTCCGGTGTCAAGTTCCCTTTTGAGTTCCCTTTTGGACATTTTGACTTGCTGTTTATCCTTGAATTGTCTGGCCCAGTTTTTAGATCAGAAATGGTTTGTACACCGCTCGAAGTAGACTATGTAGTGTATAATATTGGGAATAAGGTGATATTCTCGTGAGTGCAATGCTCCGGGGCGTCTCTGTGTGTGTGCTATGACTTGGTGCAGTTGCAGGCTCTGTGGGTGTTCCCTTGATTATTCCTTTTAGGAAGTATTAAATTGGACCTATGTGATAACTACACAACAAGATGAACCACTCCAGATATTACAGTAAGAACCCAATCAATAGATTTAACCACTTTTGTCAATTACCAATCCCCACAATTCACTTTTTGCCAGTTTAGAAGGCGGACGACCTCAAGTGAAAATTTCCGCTTTGGGACGCTTTGGTTGGGGAACGACATAATTGTGCTCTGTATGGATATGGACACTTACTTATATAGTGATGTGTGGTCAGATAGATGGAAATTCAAAACTTGCTGTGATAATTCTCTTTCAGAAGTTTAATGTTCTCTGATCAGATCAGAGCAGTAAAATGTAGAGTTTTTCCGCTTCGTTTGAGATCCGTAGTAATATAGACTCCCGTTGCCGATTCAACTAAGTATATGACTGCCATGTATCAGCTTACTAGTAATTATTCTATTACTACTCAACTTACTATCTATTTAACTCATCTCTACATAGTGTAATATGTAATCTATTGAATAAACTATACTGAACAAATTACTTTGCACTCTCAATCTCCTTGAGAAAGTTAATTGCCCTTTGCACAGTCTCCTCAGCCGCTCCCTCCTTAGCACCCTTGCCAATAGCATGTGTTGCCCCGGGAACCACAGTGGATTGAGGACTCCAGACAGCAGGATTAGTGCTTTGTCTCCACCTCTCGACGAGGAGAGGACGGTCAACAAATTCAGGCACAAACTCATCAATCCCAGCAAATAGCACACAGAGCGGCTTCTTGACAGTGCCAAAGGTGAGATCCAGCTCGTCCTTGGTGAGATCGCTGCTGAAAAAGTCATCCTCACCCAGCCGTTTCGTTAGAGCCAACCACCTATATGCACTAACAGGGGCACGCACAAAAGCAAACGAAAACTCAGGTGGCAGAACTGTTTCGGGTCCTGACTCCGCAAGCACCTTCTCTGCAATTGCGTTTAGGCGTTCCGTTTCCTCCTTCCCCATTGCAAGCTCAATTGCCTCCCTATCGGAGACTGGCGCCTGAATGATGCCACCATCGATCTCTTGATATTCATTCTCTACTTCGTATCTAGTTAAATACTGCATTATGTCCTGACACCCGGTGGAGTGTCCCATCAACACAACCTTCTTCTTCCCACGCTTGACACGCAGGTACTCCACAAGAGCGGCAATCTCACTGGCATCTCTTCTCAAGTTTCCCGTTCCCCAGCCAATTCCAGAAGAGGAGAAGTGGATCTGGAACAGGGTCCAGCCCTGTTTGTCCACCTCCTTCGCCAATAGCGGCACATATGGCACAGTCAAGAGGTCGTCCATCAGCCCTCCGATAAAGACAACCACATTCTCGGACTGCTGAGGGGTCTCCGAGTTGGCAAACTCAAATGCTGTTAATTTCAACGCATATTCATGTAAATAGCCCAATTGGGGAGTGTCGCACTGGACAGATTTGTTCACCATGATGTCGGGGTCTCGAAGGATCTCGGAGTTAGCAGGAGTCTCAGAACTAAGGAGCACCGGTGTCTGTTCTTATCTGAACCTCAAAACAAAACAAAAAAACCTCAATGCTGAGAAACTATCAGTTGCTCCTCCTCAATTACTCCTCCCTCTCTTTCCATCCTTTATCGCCGACCCCCTTATCAGTAGTTCCTAATCAGGAAATTTGTCTGTCCACGACACGCGCAACCAACTTCCCGATTTGGTGCTGAGTGCTTGACTGCCTAATCGGGTAACAATCTTTATGGCTTTGGATATATCTATTTACACTATATACAGAATATCGGCTAAAACCTGAATCTGTTCTTCTCGATCTTCTCGGCTCTCAGGTTGGATAAAACCTCGCTGATCCGGAACTCAACCAGCTCCTTCAGCTCCGTGGCACCATCAACGTCAACGAAGCTCTGGGGGTACCGGTAGGTGAGCCAAAGGAAGAGCATAACGACAGAATGAAGACCCTCCAGCTTACCCAGGTGCTCCTCGAGAGGGCTCCTAGAGTCGTCGTTACGGGTTACAACGGAGGAGGCGGTACCCCTGCCACCGGACAGAGTACCGTTGGCCAATTGCGACTTGCGGCTCTGGAAGTAAAACTTGCCGCCTTTCTCAACAACTTGCACATCATTGTCGTCCTGATGGCTAGAGTCCTGCCCTACGTCTGAAATCCTCCCTCCCTCGGTAACCTTATCGAGGAGCTCAAAGGGAAGATCATATTCAGTCAGAGGGCGGCTGCCCCTTTCTATCACCGTCTTCATGAACTGTTTCAGCAGCACCTCACTCATGCTTTCACCCCGCTTGGCCTTTCTGTCCACCTTGAGCGGAATGTTCATGAGCTTAAACTGGTCCAGGATAAACAGCTTCTCCGCGCTAGGCTTATTGAAGGAGAAATCGTAGAAATCATTAAACTCCTTGATGGCCTCCAACGACGAGATGAAGAATAGCCCGTCCTTAAAGGTTGAGAATCTACTCACATCGCCTCGCCTTGTATTTGTATTAGCCATAAGCTCCTTCAGATCACTCTCAAACTTGCTGATGATGCTTGAGATTCGCGTCCCCTTGGGAAACATGCTGTAATACTTCACCCACAGAGAATCGGGGGGCCATAAGGCAGCCTGTGTGAGATACTCCACCGGATTGTTGAACTCATTACGTATACGATCGAGGTCTTTTTTGTTCGTCGCAGACACATAGCCGATCCCTGAAGCAGCGGCCGGAACAACGGGCAGTGCATCTGCCAAGTCACTATGACCCGAGTGAAGGCTCCTTTTACCAGGGTACGTGGTGTGTTGAACTAATTCCACGTCCATATCCAGAGCCTTGACATCTTGGCTGCTGAGAGAAAGTTCGCTGGCTACTGAATCCCGACTTGAATCCTGGCTGGGCATATATCTTCCTGCTCTCCCACCAATTTGCTTCACTGCGCTGGTACTCAGGAGCGCCAAACTTTTCCCATTGAACTTCAACATCGTCGTAAACACCACTCTGTTAATCTTCAAATTCAGCCCCATTCCAATGGCATCACTGGCCACCAAAACATCATACACACCATCATTGAACCGGGCAGCTTCCTGTGCCCGTGTTTCTGGTGGTAACGCTCCGTATATTACACCGCACTTGAGACCCGTCTTCATCTCGACGTAAGATTTCATGTCCAAAATACGCGCTTTACTAAAACATACCACACAGTCGCCCCGTTTCAAGTCCCTGACACTCACAGGCAGCTCAGAAACCTCCAGCCTCCCCAACCTGTCATATTCGTTCACTACAACCTTGTCTCCAGTCATTGCGGCTATCCGCTTGATCAACGGAACTGCACTCGCCTCGCCACACAGGTGGATTTCCTTGGCTCGTGCACCCAAAACCGCATTTGTCCATGCGTATCCTCTCTCCGGGTCGCTGATCATCTGGATCTCATCCACCACAACCACATCGTATTGCTCGTTGCAGGACATCATCTCGATGGTACCGCTGGTTATTCCTGCCTTATTACCGTACTCGTCCACGTTATTTATCACCTCCTCCCCTGTCATCAGGTTGCACCGGATCCCTTGAGCTTGGAATTTATCATACACCTCGCGGGCCAAGAGCCGTAAGGGCCCGGCAAAATAACCCTTGGATGAACCTGCAAGCCTCTTCAACGCCCGATACGTCTTCCCGGAGTTGGTGGGACCAACGTGCATGATGAACGTTCGCTTCAGCTTACGTGCCTCGGGGAACCATTCAATGGGGTTGGTGATGTCTATGGTGTTGAAAGTGATATTCTGGTTGAAATTCTGGTTATTCGAGGAGTGGTTATAGGTATGGATAAGTTTCAAAGGTTTTAAGGAGGTGTACAGGAGCTTCTCTATAATTGCAGAAATGGTTTCGTCTACAGGGTTGGAAGACTGCTCCACTAGATAGGCCACCAACCCCGGAGCCGTAGCCCTGGAGGGAGCAATCAGATCCTTAACATCAAACGTGTACTCCTCTGCCCCAGACGCTATGGCCTCAGAAGATACCTCTCTCTTGATATTGTTGAGCGCCTCCTTCACCTGTTTGGAGTGTTTGTAGAAGAAATCGTCGCCCAAATTTGCAAGAAGCGGGAACTGGAGTCTATCATAGTCTTTGCTACTGATCGACTGTCCTATATGTTTGATACAGTTGCCGACTATGATATTTATTTTGTCATTATCATTTACAAGCATCTCGTCATCTCGGGGAGACTCCAAATTCCGGGATGGGAATTTGTTCCCTTTTGGCATGATTTCCCTTTTGGCATGATTTTGTTTCTGGAAAGTACCGGGAGATTTCACATTGGATTTTCTGGAAGGCTCCAACGAGGATCTCTGGGTGAAATCTTGGCGAGGTTGTGAATATTTGAGTGAAATGGAGCCGGAAAGATATCGGATGGTGGTGTTTACAGCACCTGTGGTGCCCGCCCTTTGCTGTTGTCGAATGGGCAGTGCCCTCTTCGGGAGTCTGATGGGTATAGCAAACATTTTATGGGAGCACTTTCCTTGAATGGTCAGACAACATGGCAGTGTATCTATGGCGAACTAAATAAAGGGTGGCAGACTTGCCCAGTTGACAAGCGTGTTATCAATGGCCAGTGTGGTTAGCAGTTAGCTATGGGTGCTCAGTGTCGTATTGTGGGAAACGTCTGTGATGGGTATGATGTAGTCTTTGTCGTGATCCGAAAACGACGAACTGACAATGACAGTGCCTTATTAGCCTAGAAGAAAGGAATTCCACTACCTATCCTGATAGACCACTTTCCTCTTTAGGTAGATATATAGATATTTTTCAGACCAAAAAGTATTTGTGTGTAAACGCACGACCTCATCGCAGCCGGGCATCTCTTTTTGGTGGGGGCACACATAGAGAGCAGAACTTTGGTGGATGCACTTCCGGAAGGACATAATTACAGTGAGTGAGATAGAATTACCTATTAAGATTGTAGACTATTGCGAGTGTAGACTATTATGTAACATCATGCTACAATTTTTGTAGATCAGTATGAAACTAGCAAATATCTTGTATGGTGGTGTGTGTCTTTGGTTTATAGTCCTTATCTGTCTGTTCCTGTTTGGTCGATCTCCTGTTGAATAAGGTGTACTGTTCTGCCCCTCTGCTACCTGGATTCTAGCAAGAGCCACGACGTTGGGAGCCCAAAACCTCCGGTCTCCAAAAACTCCGGACCCAAAGACTTCTGCAGCCAGCACAGACATGTTCAGTTTACATCAAGAGTTCTTATCGTTGCTCTTCCCCTCATTGCGTTATTTATGGTGTCTTCACCAGTTCCAGACAACAGGGATCGCCCTTCACGTCATACGTGCAGCCAGACGCATTCCACCTTAAGTTCATATAGGAGAAACGTATCTTTTACAATTCTTTCAAGAAATACAGTATAGTCATCGTTAGACATTCAATCTCAATAACTGTGATCAATAAATCATATTCAAGTGTCGTATAGATCATTCTCCGCTATGTAACATTGCGCCTTCCGCAGTTACCCCTTTGGGACGCGGTAGGTTTGCTGGTACATGAGGCATTTTGGCAGCAACATCTGTGGTGTCACAATCTCTGCAATCTAGCCAACTCTTGCGATGCACGACACACATATTTGAATTTTAGGTTGTCCCATGGTTTGCTATTACATCACTATGGCTATTATAGTTCTATAATTTGGGGACACAAATACAGGTAGGTATAGACGGGCCGGCAATGAGTAGTGCAGGGGTCGGGTGCAGTCGAGCCGTTAACCGTTAGAGAACCTTGGACGCACACCATGGGGCAGCCATGGTAGTGTCGACTCCAAGCAGTCTAGAACCCAGGCAGTGTAGAGCCTCATAAATCAACGAAATATATAATAATGAACTGGTTGATATCAGACCAACTCAACAGCATCGTAACTAAATCCAGCAGTGTATCCTACTTACTAGCATAAACAGCTCACTGGATAGCCCCGCACTTTTCTCTTCCGCGGAACGATTACCCCATGCAGTACGTCACCCCCGCAAATCCGGATTCCATATGGGGCATGACCCGCATACAAATCTCCACACAGCATGGGGTAAGGCGGTCAAGTCAAGATTGACAATAACCATAAAAATCACTCATGCTGCACTATTATCTCAGAGCCACAGTGCTGAGTTTCTAAGTTATCCTATGCCTCAGGATCCTAGAATTCCGTCAAGAGAGTGATAATATACCGAAGATGACCACGAAACGGGCATATGCCTCCAATTCTTGCCAATATAAAGAATCTAATTATGCCAACTGGCCCAACCACTTTATACTAGTTAACCAGCCTTTACCCACCTTAAGAAGCTATTCACACCCTTCTCCCCCAGTACTCCCTTGGCCAACCTAGACAGTAAGCACGTTACCGCATCGGGCGAGCGCACCCCAGGATCCCATTTGCATGAGGTGCTTGCCTACCAGTTTATCGCGCTAACTATATAACGTTCCAGCATATTTATAGCAAGCCACCGTCATTTCCCACTTCAGCGTCCTATTCTGGAATGGAGGAAATCCCGCATCACGGATTAAATCCCTCAAATTCCCCCTCTGCACGACCACGAGTTGCCCCATTAGGACCCTGGAGTTTCTTTTTCGCTGCATACTCTATTTTTTCTGTCATGGTGACCCACACTAAAATATGCACGATCGAATCTTAATCACACAGTCAAGATTTTTTTCCCCATATTTTTATCCGAGCCCTCAGACATATATATATTGAAAGGGAGGACATGTGGAGTTGAGAAGGTTAAAACCCAAGCGTCTATACGATTCCAACAGCATTTTGTTCTGTCATCGCATGTTTCATTATTGCATGTCTTGGTTAAGACTCATGAATAGTATTTGTTAGTACTATTCTTTGCATCAATCACATTAGCATATTCCACACAAAATGACGATCCAAGACTCCTTCGTAGTGGTGATTGGCGGTCCCGCTGGCACAGGAAAGACCACCATCGGCAAGGAGATTGCCAAGCTCATTGACTGTGAGTTCCTTGAAGGAGACTCGTTCCACAGCAAGCAGAATGTGGATAAGATGGCCAAGGGCATCCCATTGACGGATGAGGACAGGTACCCCTGGCTCTCGACACTCACCAGAGAGGCCATTCATACCTCCACCGACTCGCCCTCCCACATGTGTGTGATGTCGTGTTCGATGCTCAAGAAGCACTACAGGGAGTTCATCAAGCAGACTGCTGAGCAGAGCGAGAACTCGACAGATGCGCACGTGCATTTTCTGTTTCTGTTCCTCTATACCGATTACTCGGAGCTTGTCAAGCGCGTGGCAGGTAGGTCAGAGCACTACATGAAGAGCAACATGGTGAAGTCGCAGTACGACATCATGGAGATCCCCAAGGATGATGATCTCATCAGCCAAGGCGGCGATGAGTACGGTATCAACACCACCGGCAGAGGTATCGACGACATTGTCGAGGAGGTTTACAACGTGATCGAGGAGGCTATAATATTATAATGTTAAATTGGTTTGGGTTATTTAAAGGGGATGGACATTGGAATGGACATTAGAGGGGTATGACACACTGTCATTTAGGTTCTTTTTTTCATTTTTGACTCTTTTTTTGTTTGCTTTCATCTTATCTTGCTTATGTTTGAGTCACGTTCTCGACGAGTTACGAAAAAAGTTCAATAGATTTAATTACGACTTATTCCTTACTAGTCTGTTATCCCCGCTGTTCCGTCTGGTTGCTGGTGGCCGTGACCCCGCAAAAAAGCCGGTGACATAATATCCGATTTAGGGGGGTCATCGGTCGTGTGGGTATCGATTGTCCCGAGGAGGCTGGTCCTAATAGGCTTAACGAAGGCTTCCAGACAGTCGTGAGATATCCAAACGGTCGTGGGCACTAAGGTTGTCTTTTCTTCTGCTCCTCGAGACGTCGCTTACCCACCTTCTGTATCCGGATGTGTCAGTGGTCGTCTTCTCATCTGTTGCGGGAGCAGAGGATTTTATTCAAGACTTGATTTGATGGGTTAAGTGTTGTTTTGCTCAATTATTTGGCTGATGAATTGACTTAAGTTTTTCTTGTAAGACTAGACAAGGCAGGGAAAATAAGCATGTATCAATGTGTGGAACCACAAGCCCTGAAGAGAAAGGGGTCACAGTACACGTACACAATTGATCTAGTAAGGGCATGCGAAGAGGTGCGCTAAAAATGTGTCTAAAAAACATATCAAAGAAAAATGTAGAGATCTCCATCAGTATAAAAGACGATTGAAGGAGCTATCAGCATAAAAGAGGAAGGAAATAGCAGTCAGATTATGATATATGTTTGATACCCCGGTGGTGTGCTCAAGGCACTCCCAACCACAGCTGCAGTGAAAACCACTCACAACAAAATAGAATATGAGATCGGCTCTTGATACATTTTATAAGATTACCGCATCGTGGCTACTTTGTTTCGGTCTCCATTAATGCAGAGTAGTCTTATGTATCGTAATCTCTCCCTAAATACATCTCATGTCAGTCCGGAATACCCCGCGTTTAGTAATTGTGCACCGCATGCACGGCCTTGACCACCACCTCCGGGGTACGAGGTCTCCCGTTTACACAGGGCCATGTCTCCATCGACCCACTGGCCTGTCAAAATTATGTACAGTGTTCCAGTTATACAGGGAAGACTGCCTATAATCCAGGAACGAGAGAACGAGGAGCGAGAGGAGAGGATAAATAACAAAAGGGTGTGAACTCTTGAACGGTTTTATTCGCATTAAGGTTGGATATTATCAATCATCCCCCCCCGTCCTTCCCCCCCCCTTCCCATCTGCTTTCCTTCCCTTTCGTCCCCATTCATCTATGCACTTGCCCCTCCAACGCGTCATAGTGCCGCACCCATTTTTCACATCTCTGTACTCGTATCCTCGTTCCGGCAGCGACACAGACAATAGTTAAAAGAGCGGGCAGAATCCAGTAGAGAATACCAACGAGGAGAGCGGTCAGTGTAGACGAAAGCGATTTCAAATCTTGTACCAACATGTCTGTTTATATTGTCTCTACTGCTAGAACCCCAATTGGCTCCTTCCAGGGCAGCCTCTCATCGCTCTCATACTCTGACCTGGGTGCCCATGCGGTGAAGGCTGCGCTGGCCAAGGTGCCAGAGATCAAGCCCACCGACGTGGAGGAGATCTTCTTCGGTAACGTGCTCCAGGCCAATGTGGGTCAGGCTCCTGCAAGACAGGTGGCCATCAAGGCCGGCCTTGGCGAGGACACCATTGCCACCACCATCAACAAGGTGTGTGCCAGTGGCATGAAGTCCATCATCCTCGGTGCACAGACCATCCTCACCGGCAACGCCGACATCGTGGTGGCCGGTGGTGCCGAGTCCATGACCAACACCCCATACTACCTGCCAGCCGCCCGTGGTGGTCTGCGTTTCGGTGACTCCACCGTCGTGGACGGTGTGCAGCGCGACGGTATCGTGGACGCCTACGACAACCAGGCCATGGGTGTGGCAGCAGAGAAGTGTGCCAGCGACTACGAGGTGTCCAGACAGGAGCAGGACGACTTTGCCGTGGCCTCCTACACCAAGGCCCAGGCTGCACACGCCTCGGGCAAGTTTTCCGCCGAGATTGCCCCCATCACCATCAAGGGCGTGCGCGGTAAGCCAGACACCGTCATCTCCGTGGATGAGGAGGCCTCCAAGCTGGACGAGCCAAGGCTCAGAAGCGCCCGTACCGTGTTCAAGAAGGAGAACGGTACTGTGACAGCTCCCAACGCGTCTCCCTTGAACGACGGTGGTGCTGCCGTTGTGCTTGTCTCTGAGAAGAAGCTCCTGGAGCTCGGCCTCAAGCCAATTGGAAAGATCCTCGGCTGGGGTGACGCTGCCCGTGCCCCCATCGACTTCACCGTTGCCCCCTCGCTCTCTGTGCCCAAGGCATTGAAGCACGCCAACGTGGCCATCGAGGACGTTGACTACTTTGAGTTGAACGAGGCCTTTTCCGTCGTGGGCCTTGCCAACGCCAAGATCCTCGGCTTGCCCCAGGAGAAGCTCAACGTCTACGGTGGTGCCGTTGCCATTGGCCACCCATTGGGCTGCTCTGGTGCCAGAATCGTCGTCACTCTGCTCTCCGTTCTGGGCCAGGAGGGCGGCAAGGTTGGTGTTGCTGGTATCTGCAACGGTGGTGGAGGTTCTTCTGCCATTGTTGTCGAGAGGTTGTAGATTGCTCTATAGAGGATGACATGCTCCGTTTATGATAATTTTATATTTGCAATAAAAACACAAATTTAGAATTTATTTATTGGCGTTATTAGTGTACATGCGAACCATTTGCACTGCATTGGATTTCCTAGATATTTCTCTCAAATCTCCATTTCCTGGAACCACTCCATCACCTCTCGAGTCTTGTTGAGCCTGCTTCACCTTCTTTTTCTCGTGTTGATTGTATTTCCTCTTCTCCTTTTGGTGCTTGTTCTAATTCCCTCTCTTGATGATCTCTGATTCTTTTGTCCTTGTATGCATGTTGACGCACCTCTGGCACATGCACCGACAAAATGATCATTACATATTTTAGTGTTGGAAATGTGTGCTAATTGATTAGTGAATGTCTAGCGTGACCAGCAGATGACAAGCAGACTGACAAGCAGATAGAGTTAAACAACTAAGATCATCATCTAAGTGGATACATTGTCAGTGAGATCTGCGGTCTCAACTCTCATCTCTGTTTCTTCCGAATGTGCAACCCCTCATCAACCCCTAACAAACGCTTGCCGCTCCCCAGATAGTTGCCACTCCCCGCCAGGCTCTGGCCATTGCTCAAGATGTCATTGTCATCCTTCTGGATCCGGCGTGCGGGGTACTTGAACTTGCTGTTCTCAAAGATGTCCTCAGTGACTCGGGGCAACTCGCTAAACCACCTGTGCGACATCGCCCCGCATGCATTGACACGCTTGGCAGGGTCATACTCCAGCATCTCAGACAACAGCGCCAAGCACTGCTGGCCCGACGGCGTATGCGAGTTGGTGGTGTTGGTGCTACTGCTGCTCGACCCACACACAGAGTCGTACCAGGCGCGTAAATTGGGTGGGAACAAGCTGAACTTGGTGAGCTGTGGGTATTCGGGGTAACTCTTGAGCGAAGGCCACCGTTCCAGCGACGGCGTCCCCAGTATCTCGAGGATCTTGTGCAGTTGGTTCTCCTGGAACGGAACCTGCTTCTTGTTGTCCATCTTTGCCTCCTCGCCTTTGAATATGGGCCGCAGCGACAGCAGCTCCGCCAAAATACATCCCACAGCCCACAGGTCTATCGCGGGGGTGTAGTGCCGTGCACCCAGCAAGAGCTCGGGAGCCCTGTACCAGATGGTCACCACCACCTTGTCGACAGAATAAAAGGATTGCAGTGGGTTGTTAAAGCGTCTGGCAAGGCCAAGGTCGCCGATCTTGATCACACCATCGGCAGTAACCATGATGTTGGCGGGCTTCAGGTCCCGATGCACGATCCAGTTCTGGTGCAGGTACGACAGCCCCGATAAGATCTGGTAGATGGTGGACTTTAGCGTGGATTCAGGAATGTGCTTTAGGTCCGGATGCGAGTGGTAGTGGATGATCTGCAGCAGATCATGCTCGGCAAACTCGTACACCATGTAAATGCATTTCTTCTCCAGGATGATCTCTGTCAACATTGTGATGTTCTTGTTGTTGAGCTCGCGGCACAACGACATCTCTCTCATTGCGCTCTGGGAAATCCCTGTGTAGTGCATCACCTCGTTGTCCTTGCTATCTGATTTGAACTTTTTGATCGCATAGAGCGCGGGGGAAGTTGCTACGGCATTGCCTGTGGAATTCACCGTGGAAGGCCCTGAGTTCGAAGTGGCAGAATTCTTGTGAACGCCATCCATAGGGGGTGTTGCTGCACGGCCCTTGGCCTTGTACACCTTACCATACGTTCCTGCGGCGATGTAGCCGAGGATTTCGTATTTCTGTAGCACTGACACCCGTGCAGCGTCTTTTCTCTTTCTGTAGGGGCCGATGGTGAAGAAGTCATTACTGGCCATCCTCATCGGCTGGTTGCTCCGTGTGAAGGATGAATGCATGATGTGAATGTTGTGTTCAGGGGGGATTAGTGGATCGAAGACGATGGGTATATATATGTGATTGAGCCAGTCAATGGAGCCAGCCAACGAGAATAATGTACGCAAATGAAGAAATATCTCAAGGTGGTGTACAGTGATAGCAATAGACAAAGGTGTGGGGGATGTAGACTAGGGGGTGTGTGCACTATTGATAAAGGAACTCCTCGCGCACCTATTTTGATCAGCCAATGCGTTCAGTTCAGGATAATTCTGATGGTTGTTTGATCCCAGTTGGTCATGCGCATGCTCCACAGCAAAGTCGAAATGCGAAAAGTGTCAGCGATGTCCAGCACCTCTCTCTCTCTCTCTCTCTCTCTGTCGTCACTGTAACACGTCTGGGCGACACCTCGGTGAAACAGTTATATATCGCCAGATATTGCCATTCGAAAAAAGATTAACTTTAGGTGCTGATCCAGATCCGAACAAGATACTCATCAATTACCAGTCTCGACATAACCTCCTCTCTTGCATCAATCGCATCTTATCTCCCGTACTATCTAACCCACTGCCATATTATGAGGCTGACAGATAGTGTGTGGAGCCGGTTACTGTGGATGCTGCTACTATGAGCCAGTGAGCGCTGCAATGAGCACTGTAATGGGCGCTGCAATGAGCGCTGCACTGAGCGCTGCAATGAACGCTGCAATGAGCACTGCAATGAGCACTGCAATGAGCACTGCACTGCACCGAGCACTACAGAGTGGATGTCCAAGCGTAGTGTGCGCTCAACAGAGCCCTTCTGGCTTACTGACCAGGACGGCTCTTTCCCCACAAGTGGGGTTCCCATGCAGGGTCGACAGCACCCAGATTCTTGAACAAGACAAAGTGCAAGTTGATTTGTGGGACAAGTTGATTTGCGAGACAAGTTGATTTGCGGGATAAGTCTGGTGTTGAGATAATCCTCCAGAGACAAGGGATCAGTATGAGAGTGCGGATACAGTACAGGTATAGTACGGTATGATAGACAGAGATTAGGGTGGAAGGGAAGACAAAGGATCTCTTGGCGGCCAAACAGGCATACAAGCAGGCAACAGGCTGCGTTAAAGGGATACTCAGCAGTTAATAGGAGTATTATTGAGAGAGTGAGGTGGTTGAATATATATATGTATATATATATATCATAATGTGCCAAAATATATTGTATTATTTTCGTATTATCTCAGATGATGTGTAGAGATGGTGAGGCTCTTATACTGCAACCTTATCATCAGTCGTTAAAACACTAGTCATTCAACCTAACACCTAATGGAACAACTCATCTCAACACCTACAGAGACAATGCACCTCTCCAACACCCAGCACTGCACCTCAACACCTAGCACTGCACCTCAACACCTAACATTGCCCTGCAAGTTTCTCTCCTGCAGTCCCTTATGCTGTACAAGTATCATTGACACCGATGCTGCAGTTCCACGACATTCAGCTGCACCAGTCTTCCACTTCACCACTTCACCACCTCTCTTCACACCTCACCTCACAAGTATGCCTGGTCTCTCTATAACCGCCTCCTATCCAGTCTCTTCTTCTCACCTTCTGTCAACTCCGTCTCCCAGATATCCTTCACCACTGTCTCCTTCTTCTGCTTCTTCTCACGCTTCGAGAACAACCCCCCAATGGGCTTCACCACCCACCTATCAAACCACGGAGCAAGCACAAAGCATAAGGGAATCCTCACAGGGAGGATCAGCTTCGTCAGAGCGTATGCATTGGCACCAGCAACTGCCATCCGTGCTTTGTCAATGAGCCCGTCGTCCGTCACGTTTGCAAGCTGTTCGTTAGTATATGGTCATAGAAAGGCTGGTCGCCCTTCGTTGAAGCCGTCAATTACTCCCTTTAACCTCCACTCCCTGCAATACTCACCTTCTTGGAAATTATCTCTGTACCCTTCATCAACAGCTCCTCGGGCAGCTCTACCGGCACCCAGTCCACCTTCATGAACAGAGCCCATAGGCCCAAAAATGGAATGATAGCCGTGATCTCATGCAACACCACAAAGGAAACCCCAAACCCAACGGGACGGAGCATGAAGGATGCCATATATGGACGCAAGATCCGGGGCATCCGCCTGTAGTACTTATTCTTCAACAGTTTGGCCTCCTTGGACTCCGCCGTATCCTGAGGGGTCACCACACTGCTGTCATTGCCAATGTCGGTTGGTGATGAAGACAACGATGAGGATGTTGAGTTGGTTTCGCTGGTTTCGCCGGGACTGCTGGTGTCTCCCTTCTTACGCTCAAGCTTGGATTTGTATAGCAGATTGGGGTGCCTCGTGTGCCTGAAGTTGGTCTTGCTACAAGTGCGCAGATTCCTTACCAATTCGGTAATCAACACCGAGGCTCCATGCTGGCTCCTGAACGTGCCCGCGGTGCCCTGGCTCCTCTGGGCACTGATACCCAGAGATCTCAACTGGTGCCCTAATTGTACTGTTGGCTGCCGTATAACAAACATTGCCATATGCTGAGAGCTGCTGAAAATACTGGGAGTTAACCTTTACAAACCTCCGAGTGCACCACTGACACTTTTCAATGCACTGGCCAATCCTCATCTCATCACATATAACGGCTCCCACACACATTATGGCGGAACACTTATTGCACGCACGCTTGGAGATGGTGTTGCTGATTATATAAGCACATCTCGTATTCGTTTAGTGTATTCATTCAACGTTTATATACAAGTTAATTGTTGGGGTCCATATATATCTATGTATATGCTACATGGGGTGGATGGCCTCGACACATCTCCCACACAGCTCGTTCTCCTCAACAGAGTCAAACTTCCAGCACCTTGGACACTTGTGGTAGTCGCTCTTTAGTACAGTAATTGATACCTTTGTGCCGCCAATATCGTAGACATCAGAGTACTGGTAGGAGCCCAGTTGTTCAGGGAGTGTCTCATTGACAAACGCTTGTGAAACCAACAAGTACTCGCTCAAGAATGGTGCGTGTTTGGCTAAAACTTCCCCCACTCCCGCAGTATCCTCCTGTAGTGAGTCCCCCACATTGATGTAAACCTTCGTCTCCAGAGAGTTCTTCACCGTCTTGTCCAGTCTGAAGGCCGTGTCCAATAATAGCTTAACCTTGTCTCTCACCACCCAGATAACGTTGTCGAACTCGGCCACGAGCCCTAAGTCCTGGTAGTGGGCCGGAAGCACATGCCATCCAGCCTGGAAAGGGGAGTCATGTGTCTCCCTGATATAGGCAGGCGCGTGGCTCCATGCCTCCTGTGTGATGATAGGCAAGATAGGCGATAAGATGCTCTGGTAAACCTTGAAGATTTCAACAAAGACACTTTCGACACACCGTCTACGCATATAATCCGCACGGTCCGTGTACAGGATATCCTTCTTGACGTCAAAGTAGACAGCCGACAGAGTAACGTTCATGTGGTGGTTCAGCTCCCTGATCAGCTTGGAGAAGTTATAGTTGGAGTAGTTTTCCTGTGCTAATTGGTTGAGTGTGAACAGCTTGGAGAGTGTATACTTGTCTAAGAACCCCAGCTGATCGTATGCCACGGCGCTCCATGGGCCTTCAGTTGCCTTTTCATCGCTCAGATTACCCAGTAAGAACCGAAGCGTGAACCTGATCTTCTTCAGGTTCTCACCAACGTGCTTCAACACCGTGGGGCCAATGGCAACATCCGTAGAGTAGTCGCTGCTGGCCACCCATAACCTTAAACCATCGATGCCCAGGGGCGGCAGTTTGAGTGACTTGTCTCCCTCGATCACCGCCATCGGAGAAATGACGTTCCCAATGGACTTGCTCATCTTCTCACCTTTCTCGTCCAACGTAAACCCGTGGGTGATGATCTGCCGATACGGTAGAACGGGCGATTCCATGTCAGCCATGGCACGAGAACCACCCACTTTAGTTAACACAGAGCTCTGAAACCACCCCCGATGTTGATCTGACCCTTCCAGATACACATCGGCCAGGTATCCACGCTCATTGGCCTGTTCCAGCAGCCCATTCTCGCGAAGGAACTGTTCCACCACACTCCAACTGCTGCCGCTGTCGAACCAGACATCCATGGTATCTGAGCCTTTCTCATACAGGTGAGCATTCCCATGCATCGACTGCGGCAACCAGTTGGCAACCTCAGAATCGTCGCCCTCGTTGACAAACCACCGATCAACGCCTGGAAGTGGATCAGTCTCTATGACTTCAATGATCCTATCGATCACCTCATCATTCAGTAAGGGCTCGCCCGTCTCCTTGTGGTAAAGAACTGGAATAGGCACTCCCCATGATCTCTGACGCGAGATACACCACTCATTTCTGGTCTTGATGAAAGAAACAAGCCTCTTGGAACCCCTCGGAGGATAGAAATCTACCTGTTGCTCCAACGCTGCGGTAGTCTTGGCCTTGATCTTCTCCACATTGATGAACCATTGAGGTGTGGAGCGGATAATGATGGGCTTTTTCGACCGCCAGTCATACGGATACGAATGCACATAGTTGCGGTCCACATTGTGCAGCATGCCGTGTTGCTTGAGAAGTTCCAACATCGTCGAGGTGGTGTCGGGAGACAACACCTTCTTCCCGTTCAAAAGAGGGGACACAGATGGCGGCAAGAGAGCACCAATGTATCTGCCGTGGTTATCTACTGGTGAATATGGGGGGATATCATGCACTTTACACACCAAATAATCCTCCTGGCCATGGCCAGGAGCGCTGTGTACGAGACCAGATCCCGCAGAATTGGTCACGTGACTTCCCGCCAGTAAAGGATAACTAGCGATGGTAGCAGCACCAGAATCGCATTCCAGTGGATTGTAATAGGTACAACCAAGCAGCTCATGCCCCTGGAACGTGGTTCCTGTCTTGCGCAGCACAGAGCTTCCTCCCTTTACGGAGATAACTCTATCTGCGAGATCAGATGCTACAATGACAAATGAAGGCTCCTGCTCAGATCCATCGGCTTCCCCATCAGTTAGGTGATGCTCTTTCAACAAAGTGTACTCCATACTGTCGTTGATACAAATGGCCCTATTTGCAACCAGTGTCCATGGAGTTGAAGTCCAAATAAGAGCGGACACCCTGGTAGCAGCAGCACCTCCGCTACCGTCACCATACTTGGCAAGTCTATCCTTGAGGGCTCCACTCATTTCCAGAAGCGGAAATTTCACATACACCGCTGTGCTCACGTGTTTGTCGTTGTACTCCAGCTCTCCCTCTGCCAACGCCGTCATATTCTCACAGCCCCAAAATACAGGCTTCTCTTGCCTGTGGACAAGACCATTATCCAACATGCTCTTGAACACCTTGAGCTGGCTGATGATATAATCTTTGGTGAGGGTCATATATGGATGGCTGAAATCCCCCATTATGGCGAACTTCTTGAACGACTCGCTCTGTGACTTTTGTGCGTTATGGGCATGAGCTGTGGCCAACCTGACGATTTCAATGGGTTTTAAGTTTTTTCGGCTGGTTTTAATGGTCTGGAGCTCTGCCTGGAGGGACTGCACGGTTGCTGGAGCAACATCTGCATGCCCTGCGGCTTCTTGAGATCCTGCATGAGCCGCATGCGGCTCGCTGCTCATCCTTCCTTGCTTTTCCAACCGCTTGATCTCCCTTTTTATCTCCTTTTCTTTTGTGTCATATTTTTTGTTTAGCGATTCCAATGCCTTTAACTCAATTGGCAGACCGTGGCAGTCCCAGCCCGGCCTGTAGAACACCTTCTTCCCCGTCATCAGTTGGTTTCTCACCACAATGTCCTTCAGTATCTTATTTAGTGCATGTCCCACGTGAAGATCGCCATTGGCATAAGGAGGACCGTCATGTAGGATGAAAATATCTTCTAAAGAGTTTACCTCTTTCTGGTTATTCCAGTCGTACAATTGGTCGCATGATTGGGGCAATAGTGTCGAAGTCACTAGCTGGGGAGAAGACCTATTTGGGAAACTCGTAGTGGGTAATCTGACTGTTGAGGAATAGGAATGGTTGGTCTGACTGGTTGTCCCATCGATTGTGGAGTATAATCTGGCTATATAGCTGTTGTTGTTGGGGTGCGTCGAAGAAATGCAACTACGATGGGCCGCACGAGCCGCACGATCCGCATGACGCACTCCACCAAGTTTGAAGCAATTGGTACGAGACAACATGGACTTCAACTTTGAACAACTGTTATTTGTGATGTGATATGATTGGTCAGTGCAAATGGAGCATATGCGGAGAAATATTGCAGTTGTGATCTCTTCCGCGTGCACCTCTGATGAGATCCGAGGCAGCTTTTGTCGGGTTATGTTGTGGGGGCCTTTGAAAAGCAGAAGGTTGGATGAACTCTATTGTGATGGAGACAGCACACTCATATCTCTTTGGAAACTGAGTAGTGCATGTATATGTATATATGCAAATGCCTCTAAAAGCCGGTGATGTGTCGCGCGACAGGGAAGGCCCTTAAATGAGTGAACAGTGGAAATGAGGCCCTCAAACCTTAGCTGTCCAGTTAGAGAAGTCCCAACAAAGCCAAATATATACAGGAACACCTTCTCATGGCGTTCTCATTAGGTGTTAATGTAAATATGTTGCAACTGTTCCCCATATGGCACTGCCCTATTGGGGAATTTTTCAACGCATCTGGTGTTATGATTGGTTGGTGCACGAAATATGGTCTGGCTCACCTCTCATTTAGCAAAGTAGTGGTGAGAAGAGCTGGTGTATTAGATGTTGAGAAAATTAAAAAGAGTTTCACTGGGTGTCAGATAAAGTCAACCTTGTTTAGGTTCTCCCTGGAGAACATATAAGTTGTTAGATCATCATAGCAACTATGGCACCCATCTACGGCTCTGCTGCAATGGAGCGAGGTCCAACAGGGTTTCCATTTACAATATGTAATACTTCTGGTGAATACTATAATTAATGTTACACATCTTCAGTTTTTGATTCGAGTATAGTTTCCACTTTCCCAAGGATTTTCAACCAATTCCCTTTGGGGCAATCCATTAAGATTTCCAGCTTGGGAAGAGCGTGAAGCTTAAAGTATATCAAATGGAGAAGTTATGAGAATCAGCTTCTCGTTCCCTTACCCCATGAATTGGCTGTTTATTTGGTCCCTCATTGGTGTTGGTAGGTCCAATCCGGCGTCCTCTTTTGGTTGCTGCTCCAAGCTCTCAAGATGTAGAAAATGATATAGGAGCTTTCTATAATTGAACCAGATATCTCCAACCATGATACTGCTTATGTTAGTGATGAAATCAAACCATCCTTTTCTAATGATTACTCACACCCCGACAAAGTTAACTGTAAACACGACAACGAAGCCATATTTATACCACTTTGTGATGTCGATAAGCTTAGTAACTTGGCCATCAGACGACAAAACTCTTTGAGTCCAATAGAAGTGGTCTACTTTAAGGCCAACAGACAACGAGATCAGATTTAATACAAGTGCCACGTTCTGAAAGATGAAGGTTATAATGATGAACCTATAAGCCACTGTAGTGGGAGGAGAGTCGGTCCTTGGGAAGGGCAGAAAGTTCCCTGAGAGGCTCTATCTGTTAGACTGAGAGGGCTGTTAAATTTTGTGCTATCTCTTTTGGTGTAGTATATTCACTCACAACAATCAACACGACCCAAAATCCAACAATGGTGACTTTGGGAACATTCTGGATATCTTCCATGGGCAACAGCAAGAACGTGGTGAGGTACTGGAAGAACCTGAACAGGTGGTATGCCAAGAACCTCATGCATAGCTTTGACCTAAGTTTTTCAAACGCTGGTTCCAAAGCAATTTCAACATTATCACCAGTGGCCAGTTGAATATCGGCAGTATCCGGCTCTTGGTGTAGTACAGTGTTGATAGTAGTGATTAAATGTTGCTCCAGTGACATGTTCCATAGATATTTGAATTTATTTGTTTGACTTGAAAATATTCTCACTTCCTCACATGTTTGGTGCTTTTAATAACAAACTGTTTCTCAAGGTTTTGTGGCTCTATGCAAATAAAACTTTATTGGCAAAGTCAAAAAAATCCACAAGGTTCCACAAAAACGTTTGGAAATTTGTTACCACTATATTTTTAGCATTTGGTGTTGTGATTTTTAATAAATTAAGATTCCTAGGTTAGCTACAGGTGATATAACTTATCGGTACTCCGAATCGGTGTTCGGGATTAGTATACTCCACTCTTACAAAGAGAGGGGAATGAAGATTCAGCTGGAAGAAGGAGACAACTTTTGGAGATCCATCAAAAATATGAGATAAGTCTATAGATTCGGGTAACAAATCGTTATTTGCAATAGTACTGGCATCATTATAGTGCTACACCTATTATAAGTACATGGAGGTGTATCTACCAGTGTGAATGCCCATCCAAACGTCCATGGCACCGTGGCTACGACATGGAGACAGAAGACCAGAATCATTGAGGTTGGCACGTAAATTTGGCTACTCGATTGCTCACTTAAAGGTCCACATTTCTGAGTGTTGCTGGGTGTCACGCGATATTAGTTCGCTGTTGCTCAGTATTACTCATACTAAATGACGGTGAGTATCTTCCTAGTACTGAATGGCCCGGCAGGTGCCCCCATAGAGTGCATCACCCAAACAGCGCTGGAAGCAGCCCAGCCCATTTGGCAAGCCCACTACCTCAGATTGACTCATCATCCACGCCATCGGCATTACGCGTTGCCACTAGCTGTACGGCTCATTGACACGAGCCATGCCGATGTGCGGAGATGAGTCACAACGGTTGAGATGGTTAAGGTGAGTTACTCAAGGCAATCAAGGCACAAGAAACAAAGCCAAAAAAAATATGATTTTGCTGAAGGTATTATTCATGAGAGACAGGACCAATTGTGTATATATATATTTATTTCTTCCAGGCAATGGTGCTTTATTCATTATATTCACCCTTTATACACCCTGTGTGGGTGATGGGAGCCACCTATTCAACGGCTACGCCAATTGCCCAAACGGTACTTCACCTTGCAGGGTATACAGTAACCCACAGGATTGTGCATGTCCACGGGAAGAATACCCATAGTTAAAGTGTTGGAATTGTATAGCACTCCCGCGCAGTGAGCGGCCCTGCTGCACCTCTCATGCTTGTTGCTGCAGAACGACTGCACTCCCATACCCTAGGCAGGAATCTCCGTCCTTTGCCGCCCGCAATGACACACACCCGCAGCACAACGCTCTCTATATCCCACTGGCGATGAGTCGTATCCCCAGAAAAAAGAAAGGTGAGCCAGTGTTACTCATACATACAGACTATGCTCTCCCAGCTGCAGGCAACGCCCTTGCCGCAGCACATACTAAGGGGGGGGCCATCTGCCAGCCAAGCAGCATACCCGTACAGAGAGGAGAAGAACTGAGGAGGAGGAAGAGGGAAGTATGAATCATAAACCCCGGTGGCTCCAGGAGTGTCTCGAGTTTCCACCTGGTTTGGTTGCCAATTGCTGCGAGGTAGTCTTTTGTGACTGATTTGGTGACTAACTGGATTGTATCATTGCGGTGAAGTGGATTGTGTCATTTGCTATTGATTGTGTCATAGAGTGATTGTGGTGTCACACTAGTGGTATATATCTACCTGTTCACGTCGTTTATAACTCGTACACTGGAAGAGGAATTTCCGTTACGAGAGACTGGACTCTTTTCTCTCCCAAACACATCTTTTTCATCTCCCATTCAACCGGTTCTACACATTCATATCATACAAGTTGCCCGTTTCAAAATGTTTTTCCCACAGAAGGTTTAAGCCATTCTAGGGGCACAACAATCATAAGGGTACTGGAAAGCCTAAAGCAGAAACTAGGTGGTATAGCCAACAGCAGCTAATCCCACATCTTAGTTTTATATCAAGTTCCAGACACACGAAGGCCTTACTCAACCAAGGTGTTCAATCAGCATCATTTGCACAGTAAGCTTTTAACTGTACAATAGTCATACATTCCTATACAAACACAGCTCATCCTCACCACCACACTCACCACACTCACAACACTCACATACTATGTCAGTCTCGATCTCAACGTTTTACGAAGAAGCTCTTCCCGGTCTCACCTCAGACAGCGACAGCGATTTCGATATGGAGGATTCCCACCTTGTAGATGGGCTCACCAACTCGGTGACACCTTCCCCACCGCTTCTGGCGAATTCTCGCCTCGAAAAGGAAAGAGAGCAGGTGATGCAGCTGGCAGTGGCACTAGTGTGCGAAGAACTGTCAAAGATGGTTAGTCCACCAAGGGGTACGACCACCATGCAGGAGCTTGCCGAATTCATCAGGCTAGCACTCGTAAAGACAAAGGCCTCCTTCGAAGCGTTCAAGAGGGCCTCCATCTACCTGCGTAGGTGGCAGCAGACGGGTGTTTCGGCTAACCTCGGGCAGATCAAGAAGAATGTCTTGTTTGCATTCATCCTGGCGATCTCCAACACAGGAATGCCCATCAACTTTGACGAGTGGGCGACTGTCTTTGGTGGCGTGGACGCGTCGCACCTTCGCGTTGGCGTGTCGCAGTTTGTGAATGCGCTCACGGGCAATGGGTCTTGTTCGCACAACCTGCGCATCTCTGCGTTCGACGTGAAGCAGGCCAACTACGACTTGAAACAAGGGGTGTTGAAGAAGATCAAATTGATCGGTTGAAAGAGCCTTTTGTAATTTATCAGCGGCGGCGTTTTATATGTTTTCAGTATTTTTCCTCTTTTATGTATATAGGGTTTATTAAATACACGTTTGTAATGAAAGACGGGTGTAGATTTGTAG
Organism: Kuraishia piskuri; assembly: GCA_030567595.1. Lineage (NCBI taxonomy): Eukaryota > Fungi > Ascomycota > Pichiomycetes > Pichiales > Pichiaceae > Kuraishia > Kuraishia piskuri. The sequence continues at coordinate 228,045 of JAJLSM010000023.1, forward strand.
TTTGTGGGATGTATGTAGGGTGTAGATTTGTGGGGTTTGTATATATTATATTAATCGAAATCATGGACATGTGGTATACAAAGCCAACACCATATATCGAAGTGCAGTGCACAATGCAATTGAAAGATAAAAGGTGATGCAAGACAACAGAGAGCCGAGACAGGACACCACAGACAAGACATCACAGACAAACCGAGTCCAAGAATATACAACACTCCCTGGCTCCTCTGCTCAACTCACCTCCTCATCTTCAATTGGACGGAACATATCCCTCTTCACCTAGTCCCAACCCCAATGCGGCCGCCGCTATATCCACCTGGGTGTCTGAGCCCGCAACACCATTTGATGCAGTTGAACCTCCCTTGCCCTGTTTCAACTGCTGTCCCTGCTGTGCCAACTGCTTTGGTTGCTGCCCCAGTTGAGCCTGCTCTCCAACCTGGGCCTGCTGCCCAATCTGCCCCTGGACTCTAACCGGCTGTACAACACTCACATCCGGAACAAGAGACGAGTGCAACGACATCATGTATGCCGACATCCCCATCACCAGCAAGTGCAGTACCGCACAATATAGCACAAACAACAGCCTCGAGGTCTTGGTGGAGAGAACCGCCCTCAACACCGCAACAAACACCCTCTCGAACGGCGACATCCTGTTGTTGATGCGCTTCGACTCCCGTATCCTGAACTGCTCAATTGGGTGCAGCGACCTCTCGTAGCTCTCGCTGTACTTGGCCTCTGCATCCAAGTCTGCCTCAACACCTTTTCTGGCTTCAACATCTCCAATGGTGAACGAGGCCCTCTGGCCAGGACCTGCTGCTGCACCAGAACCTCCAGCGTAACTCTGCAGGTACCGGATCCTCTCATACAGCTCCTTGTTGTCATTCTTGAGCATCGTCACCTCGCGCTTCAACTCCACAATCTTGCCAAACTGCTTCTTGGAGTCCTCCTCCAGCTCTTTATTGCGGGCCCGGAACCGGTCTCTCTGCTGTGTGATGATTGGCAAGATCGACGAGTCCTGCTGGAGCTGAAGTTGATCCACAGTCTCACCCTGTAACGTTGATAACACGCCAGACTCTCCCAAGGCGGCATTGCTTGCTCCAGCACCTCCTCCTCCTCCTCCCACAACACTTGCACCACCCATGATGGAAGGAACCGTTGATATCATGCTCATCGTATCCCACCTGTCGTTATATACGCTGCCATTGCTAACCTTTTTGCCTGCACTCACCTCCTGGAATGCCATCAGATCCGCCTCCAGCTTGGTGTTGTCCTTCTTGCTCACCTCCAGCTCTCTCTGCGTCTGCTTCAACGACGCCTCCAGCTGCTTGACCGTCTTGGTGAGCTCCTCCTGTGCAGACCTGAAGGCAACCACCTCGTTGGTGAGCTTCTTGTTGCGCTGCAACAGGATCGAGTCCAGCTTGTCGACGCCCCCTTCTCCACCAGCACCAGCACCAGCACCAGCAGCAACACCACCACCACTGCAATTGGGGTCTGCAACATCCGCTTCCACTGGCTCCTCCGCATCGCCAAACTCAATTGCCTTTAGGATCTTGAGCTCCTCCTTGAGCTCAGAGTAGTCGCTCACCTTTAGCAATTGCTCCCTCAACGGCACCACTTCGCTCCTCAGCTGGTTGATCTCCCCGCTCAACTGCTCCTTCAATTTATCGCTGCTCCTCCTCAGAGCCTCCACCTCGTGCCGCTCATGCTCGAGCCTTGCAACCAACAGGGCGTTTTCGCTCTCGAGCTCCCCGATCCGTACCTGGTCTGCCTCGTGAGCCTGGTCCGACTCCACGTGTGAACTGGCAATGCTCAGCTCCCTGCGAAGCTCGCTGTTGCGCTTCTCCAATTCAAGAACACGCACCTTGGAAGCCTCAACATCTCGTGAGAGCATTTCGAGAGACGTGTCCATGCGCTTGGAGGTGCCGAGACGCTTGGAACTGGCTTCAACACCCTTGGCGGCATGCTCACCATTGCCATCCACCACCTCGGCTTCTTCTTCTTCATCAGCCTCCCCTCCGTCGTCTTCACCCATTGGCTCTGTTTCACCCAATGTGTTCTTGAAGCTCCTCACCTTGAGTCTCATGATCTCCTCGCTCACCTTTGCCTCTTCCAAGTCCTTCTTCAGCTGCTTGGAAGTCTCCTCGAGATGCATCTTCTGCATGCTCCATTGGTTTTCGCGCTCGTCGAGGATCGACTTCCACTCCTCCTCTTTAGCACTCACCTGGCTCTTGGCGGAGTCCCGCAGCTGCTTCTCGAGCTTGGCGTAGTTGGCCTTGAGCTGGTCGTAATCTGCATACTGGAGGAGCTTTGCCTCTAGAGCGCTCTTCTCCTGCCTCACGAGCTCCAGCTCCTCTTCTTTGGAAACAGCCAGCCGTGACACTTGGAGCAGCGGCTTGGGGTCGGGTGCCTCGATCAGGCTCCTGTACACCATGAAGAAGGAGCTCTCTATGCTCTTGTTGCGCTTGCTCAGGCTGTCGATTTCATTCTGGTACGCTTTGAGGAGAGGGTTGATCTGACTGAGTTTGTCGTTGTCCTCTAGTTTTTTGAAGTTTTTCGTCTTTGTTGCGAGCTCTTTTCTCGACACGAGGCTCTGGCGCTGGCCATCGTGGATTTCCAGGCCTCGAGTGTCGAGCTCTTTTTGTAGCGTTGGGAGGTCAATTGTGGACCAACTCGATAGAGCGTGTTCTATTTGGATCCCCGATTCGTCAGACATGATGGGGTTTTGTCAGAGTGCGGTGAGAGTTTGTGAGAGTCCTACTGGATGTTAGTTGTGCTCGATGTTAGTTGTGCTCGATGCCAGTTCGATGTCAGTTGTTCTGGTTGTGCTGGTAATTGTGCTTGATGTCAATGCCTGTCCGAGCTCTGTCCGAGATGTATTACAATCCAAACAGATATATGTATAGAGAGACACAATGACCATGCGAATATTAAGCACCAATTGGCTCGGGCAATGATGCGAATAACCCTGGCACGGAGATCCTGATCAGCACCCTCTCTATATGGGACTACAGAAGATATGCGTGCAACGGCTTCGAACTGCAACGTCGCAGGTGAGGCTGGCGGATATGGCAGGGCTACGGTAGGGAGGGCTAACAGGCAGAGGGTCAACAGGCAGAGGGTCAACAGGCAGAGGGCCAAGGGTGGAGGGCCAAGGGTGGAGGGCCAAGGGTGGAGGAATAGATTACAGAGATGGCAGGAATATGTGGGCAGAGATGTACAGATATCGGAGGCATCGAAGGGAGGCATCGAAGGGGAAGCTTCGAAGGGGAAGTATCGTAGGGGAAGTATCGAAGGGAGGCAGACTGCAGGCAGGCTGCGCGGATCCAGACACCACAGGCAGCATGCAGGGCCAGGAAGGGCTGGTCCGTGGGAGTGGAGGGGGTGGGTTGAAGAGGGTAGGAGGTGGTGGGAGAGGGTGGGTGGGAGAGGGCAAAAGGTGGTGGGAGAGAGTGGATAGTTGGTGGGTGGAAGAGGGTAGAGAATGGATAGTTGGTATAGAGTTGGTGGACGGTGGATGGAGGCTGGCAGCAACAGTGCGCAAGCGACGGCTTGGCCTTAGGGAATATGACAGCAGATGCGCCGTGTAGCCGTGCAGCTGCACTGGCACGGGGGGCAGTGGGTTGGGTTAAGACTGGTTGTGGGAATTGGTTGTTCTGTAGACTGGTTGTTTTTGGTTGTGGGAATTGGTTGTTCTGTACACTAGTTACTCTGGTTTCTCTGGGAATTGGTTATTCTGTAGACTGGTTGTTCTGTAGACTGGTTGTTCTGTAGACTGGTTACTCTGGGAATTGGTTATTCTGGGAATTGGTTATTCACTGGTTACTCTGTGAGTACGTGGAAATTTCCTAGCACAACTGAGATATCCTAACCCCTCGGTAACATTAAAACATAGTTAACACTGCCAATAATAATACATATCTAGACAAATACACAGAAACTTCCCCTTCAAACTATCCACTCCAATACCTGTATAGCTGGGGCGCCTCAAAGCTGATCGGTTTGCTCACACTAGCTGTCGCTGTCCGGCTCTCGTCATTGCCAGAACCATCCTCCTCCTTAATCTCTTTGATCTCCTTACGCGGCGGCGATAACACAGTACTCCTCGCTTCTAAGAGCAGCGCCTTCACTTTGCCAACAACTTCCGCTGTCCCTGCACTCTTTTCATCAGCTGCCGCTTCCTCCGCCAAGCCCTCACTCGTTGCCGCATCTGGCTGTGCCGCCTTTGAATCCGTCACCCCCTCCAACAGCCCAATGGCCTCCAACAGCTTGCTGGAAACATCCACACTACTTTTGCTCAGTGCAATTCTATCCAAGAAAACCTCCTGTTGCTGCTTCTCCAGCTTTTTCTTCAACACCTCACGCTCGGCGTCGATGCGGCCCAGCTCCTTCAACTTGAGATCCACAAGGTTCAACTGCTGGTTGACAATCGTCACCAGAAGCTTGTTCATCTCGCGTTCCTCGAAAGATGCAAACACGTGCGACCTAGCCGCAATTATTCCAAACGCAGTCGACCCAGCATCCTTGAGGCTACCGAGAGGGTCGGACTCCTTGGCTTCATCACTTGCTTTGACCTCGCTACCCTCTTTGTCCTCCGACTCCTTGCCCTCCGACTGCTTGCCCTCTTTATCCTCCACCTCTTTATCCTTCACCGCCTTGCCTAACCGCTCGCCTAACCACTTATCAACCTGCTGCACCCCCCTCTTGGAAGCCGCCAGAGCCACCTGTGGATCAACCAACGACGCCAGAAAAGCAACAGACGACATCACGGGGTTATCGTTGGTTGAAAATGGCAAGTTACTCACATATTTGAGCGGCCCAAGCGCCTGTGGGTTCTCCTCCAAAAACTTGTCCTCGATGGGCAGCTGGAGGAACTGCAGAATGCACTGCTCGGGGGTGTGGGTACCAACAAAGTCGGAGACGGCGTTCCAGTCATTGTTGAACTTCTTGATTCCCTCCAAGAGCTTGGCCAACGATTCAGGCGGCCAGTTGCTCGAGGCAGAAATACGTGGCCGCTTCAACACCGGGGTCTCAGAGTCGAGTGCTCTCTTAATGGCCCCGGACTGTTCAGGCAGGCGCTTCTCGGCAGTGGCTGCTGCTGCCTTGTCACTGATATCAGCTTTCCCGGCACTTTCCGAGCCATTTGCGGGGGGCAACGAGGCGGGAGCCTCTTTTGCCAGCAACTCCTTCACCCTCGTCAGATCAGGCAAATGGGAAGGAGGCTTATAGCTCTCAAAGGGGAAGAGCCCCCTTGGCGAGTCGTAATCCACCTGGTAGTCGCCCGTGAAGGGGGGCTCGATACTGACGGGCCGCGACTCGGGGTTCACCTGGTAATTGATGAGCCCCCATCTGTTGAGGAAGCGGAACACACGAAGCACCGCGGCCGCGTCGCCTATGAGGTTGCGCCTGCACACGGTGAAGGTGAGGTACTCGTTCGGGTTGAGGCGGTACGAGTTCACCATGAAGTTACGATACTTCATATAGATGGTGGGGTTCTTGGTGCGCGAGTAGCGCGTCACCCCGTTGCTCGACAGCGAGGTGCCTGCGGTCCCGAGCGGGATGAAGAACTCAGGCAGACTCTTCCTCTCTATTTTGTGAGTCTTGTTCATGTCGAACCAGGAGGCGTACGATGGGATTACAATTGTATGGGACTGGCTCTTGAGCGATGAGATCGAGGCAGTCTCAGCCGGCTCAGCAGACTCAGCTGGCCCATCTACCTGAGTTGGCTCGATGGTCTTGGTGGCCTCTATAACCTCTGTTGCTACAGCCGTAGGAACAGCCTCGGCAGTTACCTCTGCAATCACCTCTTGGGAAACTTCTGCAACACCCTCCATTACTGCGGGCTCTGCTGTCTCTGCTGTCTCTGCTGTCTCTTCTGCCTCTGCTACCTCTATAGATTCTGTATTATTTTCTACAGGCTCAGTCACAGCAGGCGCAGCAACGGCCACCTCTGTAGATGCCTGTGGATCAACATCCATCTCGTCATCCTTCGCTTCATGGACCGATTCCTGCTCCATGATCACATCGCCATCTTCCTCAAACAGGTTGGTCTCGGCAGCACCGGGCGTAGGAAGTTGAGTGATGTCAGTGGGTGCTGAGTGATCAATGCCTGTAGGGGCTGACTCACTAATGTCTGCAGGAGCCTCTGCCTCACCTGTCACCTCAGTTACCACGCTGGCCTCGCCTTCAGCAACACCATCAGCCTGTCCCTCGATGGTTTCGATCACTTCGCTGCTCTGCGCTGCAGGGACTGGCTCACCCGTTTCGCTCACCTCAGGCAATGGCGCACCAGCAGCCTCCATCACATTGTCTGTCTCAGCAGCCACTGCCTCCGCTTCTGGCTCGTTTGGTTGGGGCTCTATCAACGCAGGTGCTTCACTTGCATGGACAGACTCCTGTATGACTGGCACTGTTTGTTCTGTCTCTGTTGGTGCAGCCGTCTCTGCCGTTGTGGTCGTCTCTGTTGGTGCTGCTGACTCCGTTGGTGCTGACTCCGTTGGTGCTGACTCTGTTGGTGCTGGCTCTGTTGGTGCTGACTCTGTTCTCACATCTGATTCTGTTGGCAATTCCTCTGGCACGGCAAACTCTACGGTGGTCTCTGGTGGTATGTCTGATTCTGCTGGTACTGCTAACTCTGCGGTCGACTGTTCCGGTGCGCTCGTCTCTGCTACCACACCCGTCTCTATAGGCAATACCTCCACTGGGCCCACCTCAACGGACTCAACAGCCGCAGGAGCCTCAACATTCTGTGCATTCTCCACATTGGTATCACCAACTGGTTCTTCTGCTGTCACCTCTGATATCTCTTGTATTGGTGCATGCTCGGCCACGCCTTCCACTGCCAATTCTGTTGGCTCCTCAGGGGCGTGTTCCGCTGGCTCCACGCTCTGTTCGTTAAACTCTTCCAGAGAATTTAAATCATCAATTGAAATCTCTTGTTCCATGGCTGCACCATCCAGCACAGCACTATCCGATGGAGCGTCTGTTGGAACCTCTTCTGAAGCCCCCACAACCTCCGTTGGTACCATCTGCTCGCTCACTGCATCAACATCCCCCAGTAGTGGAGCTGCCACCACTGGCTCGTCTAATTGCTCCATCAGCTGTTGGGCTGGGTCTTCCTGAACAACTTCACTCACTGTTTCACCCACTGCCGGTGTTTCACCCACTGCCGGTGTTTCACCCACTGCCGGTTCTTGGTATTCTGACATGTTGACTCCCACAATCACACAAGTGCAAGCAATCGCGTGAAATATCGGTGCTGTGCAAAAGTAGTCAACGCAAGCACAATATATACTATCTCCAGTTCAACCCGATTATATTACTAGCACCGTACAAGCCGCTCCCGTTGGCCCTGTAGGGGTCTCACTCGTCGTCTGTTGTGATATTCTCGTGTTGATGCTGCTTGGCCGCGTCTGTGTATGGGCACACAGGTTTCCGGAAACGAGGTGACAAACACTTGAAGTGAACGTTCTGACAGTGTTTCAATCGGTGTCACACAACCGTATTATGTCTTGGAGTTATGAATAACCACCCTATTCCAATTGATTACCACAACTCTCTCGTCAACATATATTGGCTGTCCGTTATGGGGAATGTCCAAACACGGTCGTGGGCGGCTCAATTGAGTCGAGAGTGTTTTTGGTAGTGTGCTGATCAGCGGAATCCTCTACTGTGGGATATATATAATATGGCTACTTTTCTTTTATCTTTAAAAGCAGATATAGCTATATATATGTATAAGAAGTGGGTATATATAGAGAGGGGTGGGCATATATAGAGAGGGGTGGGCATATATAGAGAGAGGTGTGGATGTACAGCGTTCCAGATACAGTTTTGTAGGTAGAGTTCCAGGTATATAGAGATATAGGTAGATTGACTTCCAGGTATATAGACTTCCAGGTAGATAGAGTTCCAGGTATACCGAGCTCCAGATTCACAGACCTCCAGATGTACAGACCTCCAGGTACACAGACCTCCAAGTTCAACCCCAGGTACACAGACCTCCAAGGTCAAGTTCCACGTTTATATACAAGTGTACCGTCAACTCTAAGTGGACGGTACACCAGACTGTCCCAATCCGGTGAACTGTGTAACCCTACCACCGGGAGAAACCGTAAGCCATCAAAGAGTGTTCCCATTTCTTGAGGGCACTTCATCTACTGTATCGCCCTGAGTCTGCCACGCCCTCTGCACACCACCAGTTTGTTAACTGAGTTCGTCTAAGGGTAGTGCCGGTCTCACCAGTTGAGCTGACTTTATATATAGTCACTTATAATATCAATGACCTAATAGTTCTCGCCACATCTTTCGAGCAAGTCTTGGGACCCAATTCTCTATCTTGTCCCTCGTCTCCCTATGTCCTCGCTCCCGGTTCCCGGACCCCAGTCGTGCATCACCAACCGGCGGTGCACTACCATAGTAAGCATTGCCATAGTAATATATACCTGTCTAGATATACAATTCCACTCTATATAACAGTTATCTTTCTTAGACACGTTATTTTTTGACTATAGAAAGTATCATGAGCCTGTCTTGTAGAGGCATATGAGGGTCTCCGGTCTTTGTTTGCGGTCTTTGTTTGCGGTGAATGTATGTGTCGCTTGAAAGCCCTTTAGAGGTGTTCTAATCTCCAATATCAAACTGTATTAAGACTGCATAGCCAGCAATACCAACATGCTTCGTACTGTACTGTTTCAAGATTTGTGGCCGCTAACCTCAACCACGAAATGCATACCACATTGTTATACTTACCATAACCTCCATTGATACGGTGTAAACCCAATACGTAATCCTACCACTATCTGCCGTGACATTATGTTTCCAGGGAGCTCAAGTATACAGACAACTCTAACATTGCCCCCTACTAAACATTCCAGTGATTCTCCAATTCGTCATAACCCGTTTTGTCATTATCATATCCTATATATGCACTATCTCATTAACGCAATGGCCTCGTCAACAGTCATTCTCTTGGCTGCATCTCTTTGCAGACACCCTTTGAGCACCTTCAACAACTCCTGCTTCCCCTCACTGTTGATCATCTCCTCTATGCCCTTTAGATCGTACTTTCCCCGCGTGATCATCGCCCGCAGTCTAGGCTCAAAGTTGTGCTGGAAGGGCAACCTGCCTACTATCATTGTGTACAGCATTACGCCAAATGCCCACATGTCCGACTTGCTGTCGAGCGGTGGTGGGCTGGGCTCCAGGTTCTCTGGAGAGGCATACGGAAGAGACCCGATATGGGAGTCTGGCAGGCTCACACCGTTGTTGGTATCCTTTACAGGAGAGGCGTGGTTTATGGGATGTGCCGGCTCCGCTGGCGTGTTGCCAGATTGCGATGTGGAAGTGCCCGAGCCACTGCCAGACTCCCCTGCGACACCGGCACCTGTTTGCGAGGTGGCCAACTCAGGCGTTGTAGTGCCGTTGCCGCTCTTGGCAAACGAATACGGCCTCAAGAAGGTCGAAGCAGGCGAAGGGCCAAAGTTCTTGGCAAACGAAGAGATACCAATGGGTCCATCGTGCGAGTTGTTACGGTCCAAAAGAGGACGTTTGGACACACCAGCTCCGCTTGCCAGCGAAGGAGAAACCGTTGAAGCTCGCTCCATCTTGGCAACTTTGAACGATAGAGGCTCGTCCTCGTCTGCCAGATCGCTGTCTCTGCTTGCTCTATGTTTGGTGTGTTTGGCTGCGATATGCGCTGTCTCCACGTCTCCCGTATCTCCAGCATCATCACCGGGATCATTTATTCCCCGCAGCAGATCACTAAACGACTTGCTCTTCAACAGCGACCCACTCGTGCTGACCCGTCTCCTCCTACCGTCGAGCTCGATGATCCCACCCTTGAAAAACTGCGCCATTCCAAAATCGCAAAGCAGGATGCGCGTCTTTTCCTCCTTCACTTCACCACCACCACCTTCCCCATTACCCTCATACTTATCAATTAGACAGTTCTCCAGCTTCACATCCCCGTGCGCAATGCCCAGCTGGTGCATGTACTCTAGGCCCTGTAGAACATCAAGACAATAGTTCCGGGTCACAAGCAGCCGTTCACCAAAGGGAACCGTGCAGTGCGGAGAGTCGTATGTGTCCCAGTACCGCACCAGCTCAAAGAGCGTTCCGCCGTAGATCTTGGGTGTGAGAGCAAAGATCAGCTCCTTGGTCTGTTTCCACTCCAAAAGTGGCAGGATGTTAGGGTGGTGCAGCAGCGACCAGATCTCGATCTCGGTACGGAACCGGTCTCTGATCTGAGGAGAGGTGATGTTGACGATCTTCATTGCGCGAATAGTTGTCGCTGGTGCGTTACTTGTGCTGGCACCCGCTGCTACACCACCCACTGCGCCTCCTCTGGTAAAACTGCTCTGTCTCCAAGGCTGGGCGTTATAGCTGATGGCAAGCGAGGACCGCCTGCTAGGGGTGTATGAGCCGAACCTGGAAACGCTTCTCTTGCCCACAAGCGGGCTGATGACAGAAGGGCTGACGACCGAGGGGCTGGCGGCCACAGAACTGCCACCGTTGGGGCTATGGAGAGACGTGTTGGGGGAGATTGCGCCGTCACACACCTCCATGCCATCGGTGATCAGCCTTGTGAGGTTGTTGTTATTTTCACGGTTGCTACCACCAGAAGCCAAAACGGATGCCGTGGGAGGTACAATGGTGCCCCCGGTGGAGGCAAGGTCCGAGGAGTTTTCAGACATAATCGATAGCTCGAGCCCTGTTTGGGACCCTCCCGGGTTGTCTGCAACGGCCACCTCAGTGCACTCTCTGATGATCCCCCAGGCGCCAAACCCAATGACCCCACTGAGCCGGTGGCCCAGTACAACGCTGCCCTTGTCGTTGACGTTCTCCGGTTTCTCCGCAGCCTCCCTCACCTGGTTGCCATACCTGTCGTAGATCACCTTGAACTTGGCCATGCTTGTGAGACTGTTAAGGTACCGCATTGCGGGGCTCGACTTGCGGCTGCTCGACAGCTTATCCCTGAACTTGGCCTTGACGAGCTTGGCCAGGTGCGCTTTGTACTCGTAGTCATCCTTGAGCTCCTCGGGCAGGATGCTCGAGACAGACTTCTTGCGCTCCGAAAACGACATCTCATGGTAGTTGGTCGGGATCAGAGACAGCAGCCTCTCGTCCTCTGGACGTGTTGGAGACCCGGCAATCTGCGAGATATCGTTGATGCTCATCTCCAAGGAGTTGCTGGTCAACGAGCCGGCGTCCATCATCGAATTGTTGCCCAGAGAGTTTGTGTTATCCTGCGACGTGAACCCTGCGAGCCCTGTTAGACTCCCCACAGGCCGGAAGCTCCTCCTCTTGGGCACAGAGATTGGGTTCACCTGTGAATGGAGCTCTCCCAGGATCTGTTTCTCCTCGTCAACCGAGGAGGATGCCGTGCCCTTCTTGCTGGGCAACTCTATCGAGTTCTGTGAAGAGTCCGCAAGAGGCTGGAGTGACCCTTCTACCATGCTATCGTTGGTTGTGTCTCCTCCCACCAATTCCACACCATTACGGTCTATGCCAATACGATCTACACCACTGTGGTCTACGTTGGTATGCGGGACCAGGCCTTTATGCTGGTTTACGCCTATATAGTTCGCCTTCTTGTAACTGCTTCCACCAACAGTATCCTCCAATTGGTCTCTGTTCTGTGCCTCATAAGAAGAAACAGCTCCCCGCTCGCTCCTGCGCCTCTTGAGCTCTCTTAACCTCATCTTCTCCTCTTCGTAATCCACCCCATAGATGTCCTCTTCCTCCTCGCCTTCAAACCACTTGTTGTACACGCTCTCGAAGGTGAACTCGGGGATATACTCGTCCTCGATCCCCGAGATGATCTTCTCCGAGACGGAGTACTCCGACCGCGATAGTTTGAGTGAGGGATGCCTGCTCAGATAAGAGGGAGCAGCATTGCGGTATCCATGGGAGTACTGCGAATATTCATAGGGGTTTCCATACTGCAGCCTTGCCCGGTTGTTGACTGGTAGGCCCAAGCCTCTAGTAGAAGGCAGAGCCGCTGAGCCAACACCGGGACCAACACCAATACCAGCGCCGACACCAGTACCAGTACCAGTACTAGGCACCAGCCGTCGCGTGGGGGTCACTCCTGGTGCTAGAGATGTTGCGCCCGTCATTATGGGAGTGGGTCCAGGAACAGTCAGATTGCTTGAGAAAGAATATGCTGGCATTATATTTGGTCTAGTGTACATCTCGTTGTTGTCATTTTCAGGGTCGCGCCTTCGCGTTGGCGTGGGAGTGTCATTTGGCAGCTCGACAGATTGGAGGCTTATGGGCACGTCCTGGGAGTCAAATTCATGGTATGGTCTGTGCTTGAGGTCGTCAAAGACACGCTCTCCGGTCTCCAAGTTGAAGTTACTCTTTTCGGAATCGGAATATGTTCGCATGAGCCTAGTGGTGGAGATGCCACTTGCAGTGGCAGGAGGATGGGGATCCCTTGCCAGGTCAGCATGGTGTTTGTTCTCTCGCGAGGGGGTCCCACCAGATGGGGGTCCTAGCCCAGTCATGTTGTGTAATCTTGTCACCTGGCGGTTGTAGGGAGATGAACGAGGGTTTGATGCAACACGGGGGTCACTTTCATTATTGGGGGAGATCTCAGTGCTTGCGACTTTGTAGTCCTGGGCTGTTTTCATGCGTGGTGTTGTGTGTGCCAAGCGGTGTGTGCTAATGGGATTGCCAAGCGGTGTATGTGCTAATGGGAACACCAGATGGTAATGCCCCAACTATGATGCTTGGGGGGAGTGATGATTAGGTTCAGTTCACTGGATAGTCATTCAATACAGCTGATACTCTTTGGATGTTGCAAACTTCGATTTAGTCGGACCAGTGCCAATCTTTTGATCTCAATCCTTTGATCTCAATCCTTTGACTTGACTCCAAATACTTCGAAAGATCGTTTCCCTTCCTGTCAACACCCCCAGATGAGTGCAGTTGCAAGAAATATTTTTTGTATGCGGTAGATGCAGTGGAACGAAGCGGGGAGGTGCAGGAGGGACAGCCGTGGGAGGTGGGATCAGGTGGATTAGGTGGAAGATTAGTGGGAGATCAGAGGGAGGTTAGGGGGAGATTAGTGGGAGCGAGTGAGAGGGGAGAGTAGCAAGAACTGGAATAACATCTGGAATAATAGAATATTATAACCAGGGTCAATGGGGTAGGAACTACAGAGGAGACAGAAGGGAGATGGTGCGCCCTGCACGCACGGTGGAAGGGCCTGGGACGGCCATATCCGTGCGGAGGACGTGGGACGGGCGTGGGAGCGTAGCACGGGACGCACCGTAGGACGCACCGTAGAACGCATCGTAGGACGGGACGCACCGTAGGACGCACCGTAGGACGGCAAGGATCTTGGAAAGAGAAACCTTGGAGAGAAACCGTGGAGAGAATCTTTAGAGAGAAAGCTTTAGAGAGGGGTACACTGAAACCGACGTTTGCTATTGGAAAAAACCATATTGGAAACATACGAAACAGACTTAACCTTTTCCCTGCCCGTGCATTGTATCTCTCCGTATGAGGTCAATGTGTCATGTGTGAGCTGCAATAGTTGTATGTGCCCTCCTTTTGGCCCTTTTCTCTATTCTCGTAACGGCCCCACCATGCACGTGTCATCTGAATCGCTGGAAAGCGTAGTCAAATGAGGGGAAGTTGAAAACAACATCAACACTATTTTATTCTGTCAACATTTGCCACTACATGGACACATGACCTCTCCTCTTGGCATCTCAGAACACTCTTGCTCGGCATGCATCGGTTACAGGCGGTCAGAGGAAAGAATAGCCATTGGTACACTACTTGCAAGTAAACCTCATTGAGATGGCAACTATCTCCACCAGCCATTCACCGGTGATTCATCAGTTAGAACGGGTGATGCTTTCCTCGGTGCATATTTAGTTGGTGGCATAGGAGTCACACTTAACTGATCGCGCACCCCTCTAGGCTCATACGGCCCCAGTTCACCTTGCAGTTTTGATAACTTTGTAGTCCACCGATGTGTCCCCTCCTAACATTTCCTCCCGACCGCCCCTTTCTTCACCCCACCGCCCCATTCTGCAACTCTGTATCCCCTACTTCTAATCCGGGTAACAAAACCCACCAACCAATCTAAAGTGTCGAAAACGCAACCCAAAATTGATCGCCGCACTTCCCTCCAGATTCTCCAGTGGTGCCAAAACCACACACTATGTATAATTGAATATATAGATAATAGGCATCATCAACCTTTACGACGACCCAATAAAACAACACAAATATATATCAAAATGGCAGGTCATCCAGGTGCTTCAATGGGATGGTGGGGTTCTATGGGTAAGTAACATTTTCCCATGAAGGAGATGTGCAATTGTCGCTGCGTCATAGCAACTTTTCAAGCAAGGTGTTCAAGTGCTCAAGTGTTCGTGTTCAAGTGTTCGAGTGTTCAAGGGATCAAGTGTTCAAGGGATCAAGTGTTCAACCAAATGTTCAACACTACAAGAAATCTTTCATGCGATTCCAAGCATACAAATTACTTGGATGATACCAAAACACGATCGATATGTTTCATCCAATTGAGGACGTGTACAATGACATCAGTGCCCTATTTGGGTATTCTCGCCTATTCTTCGCTTGTCAGGGTCTGCTTCACTTGCTTGGAGATGTGTTTCTCTTGTGTGCCTTGTTTGCTTGTTTGCACTAGGCAGCAACATGCATTGACCGGGTGGTTGCATCCATCCAGTCCACATACTAACACCTTTAGGCTCCCCCCCACAAAAGGGTATCACCACCTACACCATTTCCCCCTATGCTCAGGACCCCCTTAAGGGCTCTCTCCACAAGGCCATCTTCAACACTTGGAGAAGAACCAGGGCTCAGGCATTGTATGTGATCCTTCCAGGTCTCATTGTGTGGAATGTGTGGGCAAAGGCCAGAGACTACAACGAGTACTTGTACACCAAGGAGGGTGCTGAGGAGTTGAGAAGAGTCAACGTGTAGAGGATTTATACATGAATATATACAGTAAAACGTGACATTTGATAACAGGGATACAATCGGCGTAGATGAAAGTAGATCACGAATGGGCGTCAGATTTGTGATGGTATTGAACAATCATCTTTATGGTGAAAACGAAAATACTCTATTAGATGAAAATATCCACAACAATCACACTATCTCAGTGTGATTGAGTGTATATGGTAATATCCTGACGAGAGTGCTACATTGTTCTATACCGCAACACAATCGTCAACAGACGGTATTGGTGTTGAACCCACTTTGTTGGTTGTACATTGCAGGCAATCACCCGTTTAGGAGTCTCCACTCTTACTTCTGCCTCTTGTAAATCTTGTTCAAGAAGGCGGTCAGCACAGAGCCCTTGAAACCCCTGCTCTCATCGATGTTGGCAATCTTGTGCCTCAACTCTCCCACGATCTTCTCCTCGTACTCCAGATAGAGCTGCTTGATGTTGAGCTCGTCAAACAGCTTCTTCACCACGGCTTCCTTGGCAGCATCCTTTCTGCCGTAGTTCTCATCAAGAATTGCCCTCTGCTCAGGGGTCACCAGCTTCAAAGCGGTGTTCACGACCCACGAGCATTTGTTGTCCTGGATATCGGTGCCGATCTTGCCAATGTCCTCTGGCTTGCCAAAGTTGTCGAGGTAGTCGTCCTGGATCTGGAAGTACTCGCCAAGAGGAATCAACACGTCTCTGGCCTGCTGTAGGTCCTTTTCGTTGTTGATACCACACATGTACATGGCAAGCGCAACGGGCAGGTAGAAGGAGTAGTAGGCAGTCTTGAAGATGACGATGAAAGAGTGCTTAGCAAGCGAGAATTTGGACAGGTCAACGTGGTCCTCTGGGGCAGTGATAAGGTCCAACAACTGGCCGAGCTCCGTCTGGAACGTCACCTCGTGGAAGAGGTCCAGCAGGTCTCCATAGTAGGACTCGCCCTTGAAGTGCCTCTTCAACAGCACGTAGATGGCCGCCTCCAGCATGAAGGAGTCGTTGATGGCAATGTTGTCCACGCCTTCCACCTTGTACCAGCATGGCTGTCCTCTCCTGGTGATGGAGGCGTCCATCATGTCGTCAGCAACGAGGAAGTATGCCTGGAGCAGCTCGATGCACCACCCGAGCAGAGCAACCTTCTTGTACTCCTCCTCGGCCAGCTCCTCAAATGAATTGAGCCCCTTGAGGATCACATACGTATCCACCACAGAGATGCCTCGGTTGAGCTTTCCACCTGGAGTGTTGTACTCCAAGTTGCGCGTGAACCACCCAATGGCCTCCTCGGGCATCCCGTACCCTTTGAGCACCTCCTGGAGCTCCGCCACGAGGTCTGGGAAAACAGACAAAAACTTCGTTCTACTAGCTGATTTGCTCATGGTGCTATGACTAGGCGACTCGACTCTTGTACAAGGTACCTATTGATCCGGTGACACATCTCAATTCAAACCCCAATGACCGCAAATTCCTATATATCCGCCAGCCTTGCTATCTCTCGTACCTCGTTTGGACGTGTTGAACGCGACAGCTGTCTGAAAAACACGGGTCAATTGATCGTTTCGGTAACTGTAAGAGAGCAAGCCAGAAAATGCCAGATTATAATATTTCCCAGAGAAGCTTTTGTTGTTGGAGTATTTTTCCGAAATATGTAGCTGTCATTTGTTTGTTGACTGATGTCGAGGGGGATGGTCTCATATATTCCAAGTAAATGGCTTTACCGCGCAGCTTCATGATATGGTCTTAACTATGTGGTTCACTATGTGATTCACTATGTGAGACCCTGCTGTGCCGTCCACTATGCAGCTTAACTACGGGAGCTCAATGTACAGTCCACTAAGTAGAGTCAGATCAACCCAGGTAGACTCCAGGAAACTGAGATATATGTAGGTTGCGCTAGAATGTTTCAAAGCTCAAAAATGATGATAATGTTCATTAGTTTGATATTACTATATTTCACTTCCGTCCACCCTCCGCCTCCTTCCTCTTAGTCTCCATATGCGGGTAACCTCATCACCTGCACTGAAATTTTTTATGCATATGCCTAAAAAATTTAGATATATGATGATGATAAAGAGATGGCACAGTAGAGAAGTATAGCTCCGAGTAGTATTTGCACCCATTGTAAAGATGTCTAAGGGAATTAGAAGCAAGGAAAGCAAAAAGGCTGCTAAGAAGGAGGCCGTTGAGAAGAAGGTTGTGGAGGAGAAACCTCTCAGTCACAAGGAGAAGAGGCAGCTGAAGAAGCAGCAGCAAGCAGAGGCCGAGGGAGACGAAGACGAAGACGAAGAAGACCTTGACGGCTCTGATATCGATGACATTGAGGCAAGGTTAAGTGCAGACGTTCTTGCTGACAGCGAAGAGGATTCTGAGCAGGAGGAGGAAGACGAAGACGAAGAGGACGAAGATGAGGAGGAGGAGGAGGAGGATGATGAGGATGATGAGGTGGAAATAGAGGTGGAACTGGTGGAGAGAGATGATGGCAGTGAAGGGGAAGAAGAACAAGACGAGGATGAAGAGGAAGAAGACGAGGAAGAGGAAGAGGAAGACGTGCCGCTGTCAGAGGTTGAGATTGACTCTGATGCCGACATTGTCCCCCATGCCAAGCTCACCATCAACAACACGGCAGCACTCAGAGAATCCTTGTCGCGTATTCAGCTGCCATGGGCCAAGACCGCCTTTGACGAGCACCAGACTGTCTCGTACGCCACCAAGACAGAAGAGGAAATCAAGGATATCTACGACGACACACAGAGAGAACTAGCCTTTTACAAGCAGGCGCTGGCTGCATCGAAGGAGGGCCGTGCCAAGCTGCTGGCCCTCAAGGTGCCATTTTCACGTCCCTTGGACTACTTTGCCGAGATGGTGAAGTCGGACGAGCACATGGACAAGCTCAAGAGCAAGCTCGTGAAGGAGGCCACGGCCAAGAAGGCATCGGAAGAGGCCAAGAGACAGAGACAACTCAAGAAGTTCGGCAAGCAGGTGCAGGTGGCTACAATGCAAGACAGACAGAAGCAGAAGAGGGAAACCCTCGAGAAGATCAAGTCGCTCAAGAGAAAGAGACAGGATAACGAGATAGATAAGGACGAATTCGACATTGCTGTTGAGGAGGCAGCGGCTGACAAGGAGGAGTACAGAGAAAGAAGGGGCAACGCCAACGGCACCGGCAGGGGCCAGCCAAACGGCAAACGTCTCGCAAAGAATGCAAAGTTCGGCATGGGAGGCATGAAGAGGTTCAAGAGAACCAACACGGCCGAGAGTTCGGCTGACATCTCGGGCTTCAACGGCCGTAAGATGAAGGGCAAGCAGCAAAGGCCCGGCAAGAGCAGGAGGAGAAGATGAGCATATACTGGATCCACGGTTAATATATTTTACTTGTAATGGTCACCATCGTAGTCCACGAACAGGGTTTCTGAAAGAATACAAACCCTCCACCAACTTCATTTGCTAATCGTTGATTAATCTATACATCTATAATATAATACATGGGAGCCGAGTCTCATGGACAGTCTCCCCTTATCGTAGAGTCCAATCATCTCAAGCAACATTGTTGATCATCTTCAGCTTTTCGACCGTTTGCCTGTCCAGATACTTTTCCAGAGACGGTTCACCTCCTAGCCCCTTTCTCTTCCTGCTCTTGATGACAAAGTCACGTGCCAGTGACCTGAACGGAGCAGGCTTCAACATTGGAATGAACGCATCCTCATCCAGCGGGTCGCCAGGAACAGTCTGCCACTTGTAGAACCTCATCAGCGGCATGGCCTGGCCCTGTGTCTGAACTCGGATGTCTGTCTCCAGCCCCACAGAGTCGATTACAGGCACATATCCGATGACCCTGTATAGCTGTGTGCCGCCGATGGGTGAGTCTTCCACGATCGACCCACGTCTTCTATCCAAAAGCTCCGTCAGACGCCGGACAATGTTGACATGGCATATGATTTCAACCTCATAGACGGGTTCCAGTAGCCTTGGCGAACTGATCATCATAGCGGTGTAGCAGGCCCGTCTCACCATCGGGATGATCTGACCTCCATTCCTCTCTAGGAGGTTATCCGATAGACGGATATCCACGATCCGGAAGGTGAGATCTCTGACGCCTTCGTCGCAGAGCGGGCCCTCTCTGGTAGCCCACCGAAACCCCTGCTTGATGTTCTCCTTAGCAGACAGAAGCCTCTTGCGGTCCTCACCAGAAGATAGGGTGTCGTCAATGAGCACGTTGGGGCACACAGAGGTGCCAAGTGACCAAATGGACCTGCTGGCCAGGGAATCCCACCCATACTGACTCTGGAACCACTTGCTCATTTCTCTTGGGGAGGACGAGGAGAGGACCCTGCCTGCCGCGATATCACTGCCGATATTCTGGTCCAAAGGCTCAACAACAATCGAGATGCTATTCTTTTTGTTGGTGGACTCCACACTGATCTTCACCTTGGTGGCATCTACGCATGTCTCCATGAACTTTGTGACCGGATCGCTTACTTTGATCTCCACGCCATCGGTGTACAGCTTGCGCAAATCGTGCAACAGACAATCCACGTAGAGCTCTCCGGAGCCAATAATCACGTGCTCGCCGCTCTCCTCAACGCGGATCTCGCACCCTGCATACGACTTGTTGAGCCTCTGTAGGCCATTGACAAACTTGGGCAGCTCAGAAGGGTTGGCAGGCTGCACGGCCACCTTGAACGTGGGCACCACGATGTAGTCGAGAGGGGAGATGATGGAAAGAGCACAGCTGGAGCCATCTGCCTTTGAATTAACAAAGCCGGGGCCATATATCGTGGCGGTCTTAGTGACAAATGAGTCAATATCGTGGCCTGCTACAAGCCCAATGTTTCCTGCACTCAGCTCGTCAACGGCAAACTTGTACCTTCCGCAGGCCACGTAGAGGCGGCGTATATCCTGTTCCTTGATGTCCTCATCGTAATCCTCAGCGTAGCTCTCACCGAGCAGCTTCACCTTGGCGCCACGTGTGGCGGTCAATGTGCCAGACAACACCCTCACGAGGGCATATGCCCTTTTAGCATCTGCGGTGTCGACGAGCTTTGCCACATGCGCGATCAGAGGCCCCTTAGGGTCGCATGCCACAATGTGCTTGTGAGCTGCGTCGTTATCCGAACCGGAATACGCTGACGCTTTTGTTGCTCCCCCTTCGACGGGCGAAACCCCCTGTGTGTACACCATATCGGAGAACCCAGCTATGGGGTTCATGGACGATGGTGTTGAGAAAAATGCACTGCACACGGTCTTCAACAGCACCTGTGGATCGGTCTTGAATGCCCCCTTGGGTATGGTGGTGATGTTGAGACGCTTGGCAAGGAACTGCTGGAGATCCTGTGAGTCCTTGGTGAGTGTAGCAGTGATGAGTTTATACAGCGGTTCCAGGATGAACTGTACGAAGGAACGAGGGGTACCGGAGGCTGTGGTTACAAAGTTGCGCCCAATCCCTGAACCATTCATGTCCTGACCCTCTGCTGAGCCTTCCTTGTAGTAGATATCCCCCCACAGCCTCGTGGCCAGCTCGTCCACATCAACGTCGTCCATGTATAGTCTCTGGACGTAGAGGGTTGCAAAAGATCTCAGGTTGAAGCAGAAGTTGAGGATGGAGGAGGCAAAGCACACGTTGAAGCTGGCGGGTGTGAAGGATGTGGTGGTCTTGTCCCTGATGTAATGGTTGATCTCTTCGATTGTGTGGCGAATCTTGTGGTAGGCATCGTTCGGGGGTAGACGGAGCTCCAGGATGAGGCGGTCGATCTTGTTCACGACAAGGCACAAGCGGAGGTTGTTTTTGATGGCGTGGTCAATTATCACTTTGAGCCCCATGGTGAGCCCCTGTACGACATCCACAACGAGCACACACACGTCGGAGAGGCTGGTAGCGACAGCGTACTCGTCGTAGAAGTTGACATGGCCAGGGGAGTCCATGATATTTGCCACGAAGGAGCGCTGGCTCTTGGTGAGGGCAGTGAGCATCAGGGTCAATGGTGTGGTCTTGATGGAGACCCCGCGCTCCACCTCCAGCAAGTGATTGTCTGTATACCTGAGGGGCTTGTAGTTCTTGATGTCTGTGGTTGCAGCGGTGGCGGCTACGGATGGATGGGTGTGTAGCACCAGCATGTCGAGCAATGAGGTCTTGCCGCTGTGGAGATCGCCACAAACCACCACGTTCCGCACTCTTTCGGGCAGGGTGCTCACGGCGCTGACCATGTACTCCTTGGAGTAGGTTGTGGATGGCAGGTTTGTCTCTTCGATCTGGAACTGTTTGTCTGAGTCTGGAGCTATTATGGGCTCGGAGATATCCTGGGCGTCTCCCTGTGGGATGATCACCTCCACTTCTGAGCCAAAGGTGTCGGCCATTGTGGGGTAGTATTGTTTGTCTTCATGAAGTATGATGGCCTGTTCTGTGCCGGAGTGTTCGACGTCTTCCATTGAGTCTGTGTCGGGTTCCATCTCGGGTTCTTCCCTTTCGGGTTCTTCCCTTTCGGGTTCTTCCCTTTCGGACTCTACATCAGACACGTCTTCATCGTCAGAGTCGCCCCCGATTGGGTTACCAAATCTAAGTAGTTAGTACATATAATGTATAGAGAGAGAGATGTATACAGATCTATGTATCGATGATACATATATGGCAATACTCACTCATCGTAGAGATCTTCGTCCATATTCCCCCGCGATGTTTCTTATCTGGAAAGTGGGGGATCGGTGTGTATATATATGTGAGCCGGGTCTTGTTCTCAAGATATCATCTGCAGAGTCTAACAAGGCTAACAAGGGAGGACTTGCCTAATTGGTGAAATGAGTATGTGTAATGCTGGGCCTGTGCCTGTGCTTCTTGTCTGAGTCAGTTCTGCTTGTCTCTGCCTGTTCTGTTTGTCTGAGCCAGTTCTACTTGTCTGTGCCAATTCTACTTGTCTGTGCCAGTTCTACTTGTCTGTACCTGTTCTACTTGTATGCTCTTTATAGCTGCTTGTCTATTTCCTTCTTTTCTTTGTTCTGTCGCATGTCCTTGCACCTTGTATTTTTCACTATATGTGCTATGCAGGTGTGCACAGCCTAATAGCGGTCTGCTCCCTCACCTGCCCTTCCTTACCTGCCCATACCACCCCTGCCCTGCCCTGTCCTGCTATTCCCTGCTCTCTCTAAATGTGTAGTTAACTACATATCAAAAACACACGAGTCTTCTCCCACCGGTATGATTTAGCTCTCATCAGTTGATAAACCTCTTGACCTTTCCAATATATTAATTCCTGAACCCGTTATACCTTTCCAATCCCAATATATCAATTCCTGAGCCTTTTTCCAGTCAAAGTTCATATCTCCATCTCAACCGGTTAGGCTCACATATTATAGATTCTACCCTACTATCTCTACACTGCTTATTGAATCCTCCCCTCCACCAGTCCTCCCACCAGTTCTCAGTCTCTCGCTCCATACTAACTCAACCCGGCTCTATTGCCTGCCTCCCACTGCTGCCTCCCACTGTCTGCCTCCCACTGCCGCTCCCATACCAATCCAGCAGGCGATAACGGCTCCAGCATCAGAGGGTCCATCCCTACACTGTTCCCTCCCTACAGTTCCCCTCCTATGGTGGTCCCTCCCTACAGCGTTCCCTCCCTACAGTGTTCTTTCTCTATTACCATCTCCTGCCTGCCCCCCATCCGCCCCCACCACCTGCCAGCCCCTCGCCTTATCTAATAAACACCACGCATAAATTGCCCACCGCACTACCTATCGCCAACCGTTTACCACAGTTGGCCTACCAACTAGGCCTACCTCAACTAGTTGGGTTGGTTTCTCCAATTAACACCTCCATGTAACTTTTCAGTAAGCATCTGCACTGATCGTCTCCACTTTACACTTCCATCTCCCCTCTCCACCTCACTGCCCATCAATTGACTGTCCTTTCATCCAGTACCCCCACTGTATAGCTGTATAGACACACCACACCTACAGCCTGCTCAAACCATTACCGACACTGTGTACAACTGTACTACTGTACTACTGCACTACTACTGCACTACTGTACTTACCATCCAACTACATCGGTTCTACAATACATGCCACATAGCGT